>JAZGTJ010011008.1:0-17415 GCA_036877575.1 Botia almorhae
ATATATATATATATATATATATATATATATATATATATATAGTACTTGAAGACTAAATGTTATATATCCTAATGTATTTATATATACGTATACACATATAAATCTATACATATATACACACATAAGGATATATAACATTCAGGACATATATATATATATATATGGGTCACTCTCAGTTACATGTAACGGTCAGTATTTGTCTCTACATAATAAAGGTCATAACCATAATACATTCATTTGACTTCTATCATTGTGCAACTTCTTGGTCCAAACAAATAACCCACTGACAGGTCCTACTAATAAATTAAGACAAATAGAAAATAACCATTTGTTTCAAAAGCTGAGACAGAGATGCATCGTTCAGAAGACCAAAAACTATTTTCAGTCACAACAGGAGATTGTTGTGACAAACAACATAAGTTCACAGATTAGCTACTATATGATCAACCATTTCACTCAGCTGACAGGAACCTTGTCATCTCTCCACAGACCACTAAAGACAGTAACTTTTATAGCTCTAGCACAGATCACCACATAAAAATCCCCTTTGCTGTGACAGACCTTATGCAGGCACACAAAACCTTCACACAATCCACGTGAAGGATTTCACACTTCATGAAAGGAACAACTGATATGTCTAGCACTGATAAAAAAGACATATTTTACCATCTACATGACTGAGGTATTTTAAAATGCCATGCAAGAAACTAATAATAACAGTAATAATAATAATAAAAATCAGTACCCAGTAACTTGAACTCTAGTCTTTGGTGATCATCTGACTAGTTAACTGATTTAAATACACCAAAACGTCTGTTTTGGAACGTTTCACCCAAGATGTAACAGATGTATGGCTCACAACTTTGGTCACAGTGATTATGCTAATAAAACAATTGCTACGGTTACCAAGCGCTTGTGCTACAAAGTAAGGGTCAAACCTATGATGAAAAGACCTTAACAGAATATTTAATAACACTGTTCCGACAGTGGCCACCTAGTACAGCTCCCAAACTCTTCAGACACTATAGATGAGGAAATCTATTTTAGTAATTTCTCCTATTTTCCCCTCAAACAAACACACACACACACACACAGGCACATTTTCTGAAGTACCAAAGTGAATTAATCAGTAACTGTTGAGTATGTTACTCTGGACGTTAGTTACTATTACAGTCTGTCAGTTACTTCCTCTCTCTTAATAACATGGTTCTGTGTGGCGTCTGAACAATGATGCTGCTCCTCTGTTCTTCTGCTTCAGATGTGAATGTTATGGTAACGGCCCTTTGCTATATCTATGTCCACTCTGCGAGCTTCTGCGAAGGTTAAAAATGTGACTAAACCCAGAAGGTTAACAACAGTGACGAGGCTGAAAACTGACGCCCAGGAACCCGAGGCCTCGATCAGATATCCCGACAAATACACCATGATGACCCCTAAACAGACACATAGCCTGTCAGCAAGTGTTAACAAATACAGCAGACGTACTTTATATATCCTATAAAATTGTTTACCCGTTATAAACTGTTACCATTTTATTTTATTTTGTTTATATATTTAGTTACATATCGTACCTGTAAATGCTCCACATGTATTCATCACTCCTATGACAAACAAAAGACATAAATGAACACACATTCACACAAGGCAGAACAGAAATGATGTAACAGGCAGATGACTTTTACTGTACATACTGTGATTTTGGTGCAACAACCATGTGTTGCTTTTATACGATTCTTATATCCTTGTACAGTACAAGTGTTACGTAAAAACTGTTGCTGCCAAGTAAACAATCATAGTTTGGTTTAAGGCAGAAAAGGTTCATACAAACCAAAAAGAGCTCCGGCACAGGATGGTGCAAGATCCTGAACATTCACTGAAACCCCACTGGAAAGAGTGAGACAGAGTGAGGGAAAATAAGTCTAAATGGAACACTAACAAACAGCCTTCAGGGGGCGGAGCTTGGCAGTTCACACAATACCTGTGGCTGAATGTGGTGAGGCCCATAGTAGCAGATACAAACGCCACTGCTGTGGGGAAAGTAGTGGTGCCGCACAGGAGCAGAGTAAACACACTGGACACGCCCATTGAGAAGAACTGAAGAACAACACAAAGATGAATATACACTTTTGCCCACTGTAATCAAGTTTAGTGATTTTTAACTGAGAAACACAGTTTTGAATACAAAAGGTCACCTTATTATATAATCATGCATTGTTAGGCTTATATTTCTTGATGCTGATGTCAAAGGCCGTACGATTAATGTAACTATGCAAATTCATCTGTCATTGGTAGTCAAATTAGAGAGATGACAGCAGGTTGAGCTCATCCAACCATAAACCAAGGTAAAAAACAAGGTAAAAGAAAACATTTCCTTACATTAAATATGGGTTCAATGTAACAAACATGTGGTGACCACAACTTGCCGTGTAGTGAATTATGGGCTGACACCCTTAACATTCAAGAGACCAAAAGCTTTTTAAAACAATATTGGAAATTTTTGTTTAAAAAATGTTTAATTTGTATAGACGTTGTTTACTTTTGTCCAAATTGTTGGTTTCTGTTCTGACCTGTTAAGAGTAAACTTGTCTTAGACCTTTCTTACCAAGCTTTTGAACTTGTTACTTACATAATAAACATAATAATAAACAAATAATATACACAAATTATTTGTAATGAACAAAAAAAACATGAAGAGGGTTTACCTGCATCAGTTTTCTCACCGAGGCGGTATCAAAACCTTTAGGAGGCAAAAAAAAAAGAAAGAGACTGAGTTTTATAAGACAGTTTTATAAGACAATTACAGGCGTGTAGACCAGACGTTTACGACACCATAAAACTCAAACAGACTGTAACATTAACAGAAAAGGCCAAAGTCATGACAATACAATGATTACAGAGCACAGCGGCCAACAATAAAGAAAAGTGAACAGGAGATTGCTTTTATATTATCTGTAAAGGAGAGCAGGAACACATAGAGAAGATGCAAGTGTGCAGCTTTTAATGAGAGCTGGTGAGTTCATTTGTGTGGTTCATGTGCTTTCGTACCCTGACTGATTAGATGATCTGAGAGGCAGCCACTAAACAGGGAGGAGGGGATAGCCACAAACCATGGGATCACGTTAAACACCCAACCCTGAGAAACACACACATGCAGACACAAAATATACACACACACACACACACACACACGAGCAACAGGTCAATATTGTGAGCAATGCATGTCTACACTGATACCGTTTGTGTTAACTTGGATCAAGAGACCTTCATCATGTTGTGCTATGATGTGGAGCCCCCTGCTGGAATTCAGCTAAAACAGCAGCATCCTCACATGACCTGCTCTCTCTCTTTATATCTAATATTTATTGGAATATGTGAGATGAAAAAACGTGGAACTAGCACACTGCAGGAACCTTGCTGACAGAAACAACTGTCTGTTTTACAGTTCAGTGGTCATAAAATATAAAGTTTGACTGCCACAATTGACCAATCAGAACACAGTATTCCAGGTAGTTGTATAATAAACAGTGATGCTGTCATAGGTTGTCTGAGGGAACGCAGTGCGGTTTACCTTGGCATCAGGGAAGGTGTCCTTGAAAAACGTTGGCAGCCAGGAGAGCAGTGTAAAAAAGGTGCTAGCAGTACACAAGTGGGTAATAATGACCGCGCTGAAAAACAGGAACAACACATGTTATATACATAGATATAAAACTGTGCATGCTGTTTTATAAACCATTATTATTTAGGCCTAGATTATTTATATGTGTTTGGATGATAAAAGTGTGAAAAATCATATTCACACAAATGTTTAACCTAAATAAATGAACATAAATTAACCTAAAATCTTTATTTAAAACCTATAAGTTGAAATAAGTTGTCCATATTGTGTGTGGATACCTAGTTTAAAACTTCAGAAAACCTCATTTGGCTGGCTGGATGGAGCACTGTGTTACTGAATGCTCTATATATAGACAGACATGGAGCGGATGTGAATCAGACCTTTATGAGAGCTCAGTAAAGGCCCTTTGTTCAGCACACACGCACATGTGCGCGCGCACGCACACACACACACACAGTATTCTGGTGCTAATCTCACCATACAGCTGGTTGTCTGAAAAGTCGCAGCCAGTTTCTCTTGGACAGTTTGGACTGAGTCCCGGTGCTGCCCAGAGACTCCAGTGTGATGATTGGACCTGACAAACACAAACACAGCCAGTCTTAAAGCAAACACTTCTCAACACCTTACATCTGCCATATGGAACAGAATAAAAGCTCAGCACTGCTGAGAAAAAAACAACACTAGTCCATAACTATTTATATTATTATTATTTATATTTTCAAACTCATGTTAATCAAGTCTGGGTAGCCAATTGTTCATAAAGCTGTGGGTGATGTCATGCATACATACCTTCCCCTTTGAGCAGATACTTCCACATGCAGTATGCCCACAACACAGACAAGAGCCCTGAGACATAAAACACACTCTCCCAACCATACAGATCCAGCATGAGAGAGCCCACACCTCCTATCACCAGAGTCCTGATCACACATGCAGTTAAACATGATTCTGATACATTTCCACAAAGCACAGTAACAAATACAGTAAATACAGTCAGAGATCAGACACTGACCCCAGGTACGAGCCACTGCCTACTGTGCTCATGAGGAAGCCCCTCTCACTCTCCACCACCTTCTGAGAGCACAGACTGGCCAGAGAGGGGTAATGCACACCTGATCACCAACATAAACAATAAACGACCAACTGGCTCATTAATGTGGTCACTCACTCAATAATGACAAGCTGTTTATTTTGATTAGTAGCAATAGTCTGTATATGACAATGCCATTTACTACTTTTAACTATAAATGTTGATGTTTGCTACAAAAAGCTCAACCATAACATCCTCTATACTTGCTATTGTGGCAAAAGAACTAAATAACTTCCCCTATGTAGAACTAATGCATCAAAAGGCAATAAATCAGAAATGTATTTCTTGTGTAACCCTTTTCTGCTATTACCATTAAAGATAAGCTATGGCTTTTGCAAGGTTATATTGACCCTGGGTCAAAAATTACAGCTCAAGAGTCACTATTTGCACATTTCCAATTAACTATATGTGGTATTTAGGATGTCATAATGTTTCAGGCTGAAACTCTTATGTGAACTTGTAGTAAATCTGAAAACATGATCTAACTCAGAAGGTTAATAAAACAACAGGAAAATGACATACAGGATAATTAACATAATTAAGGCAGAGCATCATAGCAGTTGGGTTCCTGCAATAAACACGCTTTGCTAACCACAGCATAATTATGCTCCACAAAAACATCATCTCTTCTTATAAACAAGTCTTTATATTTTGCACAGGAATGTTTAGCAACTGAAAAGAAAGCAACAACACAGCACAGCATAAAAGCATATGAAGCCATCATTGTCTGTCTGCGGTGGTGATATATGGTGAGACTGAGGTTCTGTCTGGTACTCACCCTGCAGCAGACCCATGAGAAAACGGGAGATCGTCATGGAGACGATGGGCTGGGAGCAGAAATGGGCCAGGATGGGTGTAAACGCTGTCATCGCTCCCCACGCTGCTGCCGACAACAGCATCACTTTCTCTCCTCCCACCCTAAACACAAAACACAGGCTGATAAAGCTAGATAACAAGTATTAATGAATAATGGTTTAAAATGGTTTTTCTTATATTTTCTTTTGCATACAAACGAAAGACATTCTACGGGGCTCGTGTGTGTGTTTTTAAAAAAATTCGGCATGTTTCATTAACTTTGGGGCTTGAACAAGTGCAGACTAGCTTTTCATGATAACCCTTTATCTGACTTTAAATTAGTATAATATTACGCAACTACTATTACGGCAACAAGTTTTTTTATATAGTTAAATATATCGAAACCGGTGGTTCCAATTGTATTAGTGCAAAACACGACCGCTGCCTGTGCAATGCGATCGATACAATTTGAAAGACAGCGTGGCTGGCCGGCCTCATTATTGGTAGCACTATAAAACCTACATCCTGTGTTACAACAGTTTAGGTTCTTAGTGGCTTTTATATATAGCCACACCCTTAATAACCACAAAAGCAAGGCATTGAACGAATGCACTACTTAAAACTTTGTATCGCACAAGTGGTTCATTGTGTTGTGGCATTACTATTATTGACAAAAAACGTCAAAACGAGGAAAGTGTCACAGTTTATACAAGGGATAAAAAAACCCTTTTGTTAGGTACACAAAACAAAGTAGCCATTAGTCTCATTATTAGTTTTACCAGCTGGACTAATGGAGTCTGTCCTAATGGGCTCTGACCTGTCACTGACGTAGCCTCCAAGGACCTGAGTGAAGCAGTAACCCCAGAAGAAGCTGCCCAGCACCATGCCAGTCTCTCTCTTGGACCAGCTGAAACGCTCTGCCATGCTCACTGCACAGATCGGCATCGCCACACGGGCGCAGTACAGCAGGCACGTCCCGAGCAGCAGAACCACGGTCCATATTCTCGCTAATGGCCTGGAAACAGACAGCCATATAATCCAGCCACGTTTTTTTAGATTTTACACACTGAACAACGATCATGTGAAAGGTTATTACAGGCAAAAGAACAAATGTAATTTCTATTTAGGTTAAATGGTTTCTGTGTCCAACAGCCTGATACACTTCATACAATAATACAGTTCATCAACGTTTTACAAAGACAGACATCAATGCTGTTGACCTAAAAACATGGTTTTAATAAATTTACATTTTTATCTGGGATATGTCCTAGCTGTGACTATGATTAAGCACCTGGCAGAAAACGTAATTCATGCATACTTTATAACTTAATGCCCATACTAAGCAGCCCATCATGCCTTATCAGACACTAAACCTTCATATTTTGAAACATGCTTTAAAAATATTCTGATGATGAGATAAATATAGTCCTCTAACAGAAGCCCATTTATCTTGGAATAAAGCCACTTTCTCAGATTGCTTTCTTGGAGGAAAGTTTGGCAAGGTGTTCTTACCTTGGCCAGTTTTGACTTGACTCTGTCCACTTCTTTTGTGGTCCAGCTTGTCCAAAATGATCTGCGGGGTTTTCTTTGGTGCTGGCCAAATCTGGACTAGAGTTCTTTCCATGTTTTTGTAGAATTGCCATTCAACGACAAATGTTAGTTTGTAAGTATCTGCTCTGATGTGATGTCGGGTCAGTTCGAGCGAGCTTGACAGGCAAAAAACTAAAGAATTGCAAACAATATATTTTTAAGCATAAGCATTTCCACGCACTGTCTATGCCGCATCGATTGAGCTCCCGCGACCGACATAAACGATAAAACTGTGGCTTTTACAGCTGCTATAACGCAGCAAAGCACACAGCAGCCTCTTATTCCTGAAGTGTTGATGGTAATCCACGTGTCAGTTTCTTTCTTCAGCCACGCAGTTCCTCCAACCACTGGCGCTTGAAACCAGGAAGTAACGTAACTCGGCCCCTTACACACTTAACAGCTCGCGATCTCTCGAATAACCTCTGGGTTTGGACTCTTTAAGTATTAGAAGTCTAACATAATGCAATAACCTTATAAAGCCATTTACATTCGTGAGCCGACACGCCTTATAAACGCAACACGACTGATCGGCTGCAAAACCATTACAGAAACACGAACCCTACTGCTATATCTAAACATAATCCAGCACCAACGTTAACTGCGGTAATACATTATCAGGAATTAAAGAGCATCGCTTGAGAAAAACATCTAAACAAATAAAAATAACCCGTCCACACAGCACAAATCCCTGTTGTCATAGCAGATCCTAGTGTTGACGCATTGCCAGTGTCATCTCACGGGTGGCTTCGGTGCAACAGCCCAGAGGTTATTATTATGCATAATTACAATAGGACACGAGAGCTATGTTCATAAAAACATCCGACTGCAACACATTCAATAGCATCACTGATTCTGATATTCAAATGAGGGTTTAGGGGATAAAAAAAATTAGTATTTAATACAATGTAAAGCACCTGTTATCAGATGCTGTTATCAGATGCTATACAGTGTGATCTCTGCGATATCTATAAATCACGTAACTGAATGTCAATGTAAGCAGGGATACTCGACACAGTATGTACAGTAGAAAACAATGTCACGTGACTTTATAACATTATAATGCAATAACATTAGTACTCAAAAAGGACAGATGTTTTTTGACAGACCCTTAAACGCACATTCCAAAAATTTACACCTGCAAACTAAAATTTGAAAGCACACAGAAGTCATTCGTCACCTTGTTTCAATCAATCCACTGTTTCTGATGACACCAGTATCTTCCCTTTGGTACCTCACACCAGTGGACACAAGCCTCCGGTAAAATACTTTGTAAACGTGTGGTTCTCTATTTACATACTTTCCAAACATTTGCTGACAAAATAGAGGGATAATAGTTCTCTGCAAAACAAAATGGCTAAAATACAATAAATTCTGCTCAGCAAGTCAAACACAAATCACAGAAATCTCTCTGTGATAGAAAGGGTTTTCATTTTGGCTAGATGTCATTTCTTTACATTTCCGCAACCTCATTTCCACAACCTATGTAATGCCATGTCTCTGATAAGCAACAAGTAAACATAACAAATGAATGATAAAAAGGATGTTGAGTGTCAGTCATTGAGTATAAATAGTTAAGGAAAGGGAAAATGTCCATTTTGTTTCCCACAGAATGCAAGCACAGATACACCATTTCATTTTCACTTAGGGTCCTCGATGGTGCCTTTGCTGAGATCTGTCATTTTAGGGTACTTTACTTTCTTCTGGTCCAGCTCGTTCTGAGCCCACAGCAGCAGTTTGAGGAGTTTGGCAAGTTTTGGTGTTGACTCCCGGTTTTCATAGTCCAGCACCGCCTGGTTTACCTCGCTCCACACCTGTTATAAAAAACCACATGCTGTTAATTGCTGGCAGACTGAATGAATGAAGCCCTGCCATACCAAGTACCTGCAATATCAAGTATGATATTAATATACATACATTGTTTGTATTCAACATCTAAAGAGAGAAATATCTGAATTACAGGCTAGACTGATGAACCAGGACTCACTTTCATTTTAAGCAACGTTACCTTCTGTCTCTGCATCATGTTAAGCAGGTCTCCAAAGGGTGACTCCTCTGGGTTATCAAATGCCAGGAGCGCAAGGGTCCGCTCCATCTCCGTCAGACACTCTCTGCTTTCCTCTCCCTGTTCAGCCAGCTGCGTCTGCGCAAATTCCAGTGCAGCCTCAGTTTCACGCAGGCGAATCAGCTCAATTAGGTGCTGTTGCTGTAGGAGGAAAACAGACAACATTTAGTTTTAACTTCATAACAGACCTCTAGTCTGTAATTCTGAATCACTGAGGAATGACTCATGTTGAGTCTGATTAGGACACCGTGTCAATTTATAAGACATAAAAAATGTATTCACTATAAGATATCAGCATTGTTTTTCAAATGAAACAACAGTTTAAGAAGTACAAATATAATTCATTTATCTTTATATTAATAATACATTTACATCTATGCATTTGGCAGACGCTTTTATCCAAAGCGACTTACATTGCATTATACTATACATTGTTTCTAAGTATGTGCAATCCCTGGGATCGAACCCATGACTGAGCTACAGGAAAGCTTATACAAGTTATTATATTACAAAAATATTTAAAAGATATTGTATAAAGGCAAACTAGCCTTCATACAACAGTTACCTTATGTCCTATAGCTGCAACAGTCAAAAATCATTATCGACTTTACCTGAAGGTGAAAGTACAGGTAGCGATTCGTGTCCAGTAGTTCAGGGTGAAGACTGTTGATCAGTGCAATGGCCTCTTGAATCTGTCCTTTCAAGACCATCTCCCGAATTTTTATCCTTTCATCCAAAGAGTCCAGATCAACACTTGGCTCAATACCAGATTCCATCCTGAACTTCTCAGCTGCCTCTTTAAACCCCTCTACATAAATTAAAATGCACAAAGTATGACACTGATCTACTGACAATTGCATTAAAGCTATAATAAAAGTGGAATAAATTAAATTGTTCAATTGACCGCATACCTGTCACCAGATAATTCATAATGAGTCGATTCATGTCTGCCCGCTGAATGTGAACATTATTCAGCTTCTCCATCCACTCCTCACGCGTTACATCCTCTGGTTTTTCAGCATAACTCATCATGAAGTGTTCTGCATGGACCGAAAATATACAGAAATTATACATTCATGTCATACAACTATTCCACTACGGGGAAACCCGCATAGCTTTTAAGTTAGATATAGTTTTTAATCAATAATGTTGGTCATCTTCACTGTATATTCTTAAAGTAAATTATTTTGGGTGATTTAATATCATTAAACAACAACAGTGATGGTATACTGCATGTAAATGACACGCTTTGTATTTTAAAAACACAGGATCTTGATAACTTTGCCAGATTCATTGCATCTTGTCAAATACAGGAACGCTGAAAAAACAAGCCATGGAAAAATATAATAAGCAAAATGATAAACTTTGAGAGCGTATAAAACAAGGATGCAATGGAAGTCAAACACCATTAAATTAGCGTTTACGATGACCGGAAGCTCTAATTATTAAGGCCTGTATCATAACATTGGAGCCTGTGCCGCTGGAAAGAAGACCACGACCGATTTCATAGGTAAACAAAATGCAAACGAGCAGCAACAAACATCGATATTTGCCAAGCTTTTACGCAAGATGACTCGTTATTCACATCCTATATAAAGTTTATTACAATTAGAATAAGTGTCAATTTTACCTGAATGTGTACACTTTCCTTGCCAGCAGCTCGGGGAGAAAGGCCGTTATAAACACTCGCGATATTTAAAGAACCTCGAGATTTCAAGCATGCCTCATTCAGATTGGCTGGTGATGTTTTTAATACACAATAACAACGTCGACATAAAGGAGTATTTAAATAATTTAAAATCCATCTTTAATTATTATGAAAATGTCTTATTATATTACGTGTATTGTTTTGTATTTGCACGTGCATTGTTTTAACCTGGTGTTATTTTACTAGATCATAAATTGCCGTTAGTAATTTTGATAAAATTATCCCTCAGTCTTCCTCCGGAGGGTCCTTCTACTTTCAGAAATGTATGAGTTTATTGTAGTCATTATTATTTTTGATCAGGAAAACGTTTTCTCCTTTTGAGGATCCGCCCATTTTTCGTTTCTAGATCGGTCGTGACGTCACCGCACGACTCCCATTGAGGGGAGACAGCGCTCGTGATCAGCACAGAACGTCGTATCTGAGTTCCGCTAACGGATTTACTCCCCTCTAAAGGCCTATATCTATAGCTATAGAAAATAATTTACGAAGAACTGACGATCTGCCCAACCTGCGTTTCTCTCCTAGAAGGTAAGAAATGTCTCAGTAGACGTAGCCAGAGATAAAAGTCAATCTGGGCGTCTCAATCCTGCTTCACATGCGTGCTGTCCTTGGTATTGGATTATGGTTGTAGTAGGTTTGTTCGCATCGGCTCTGACCGGCGACCCAGCAAACCAATATGGATGCTGAGAGCGGAACGAGGAGATTAAAGGCTTTAAGTCTCCAGCCGGTTAGTCAACAATGAGGTTTGACCTCCATCAGTTTTGAAACTCCTCTTACCATGCTGTCATCAAGCCTTGCGGTTATCAGTTGCATTTGTACTGCTGCTGAAGCACGAAAATGGTCTGTGTGCTAGTCCTCTGATATTCATAAGAAAGACATCTATTGCTGTCCTGATCTGCAAGCATAGCCACGGTCAATTGTTCAGTGTTTGGGGATTTAATTATAATTGGTTGTATTTATAAAGGTATTTATTTATCTTTTATTTATTATTTGCACGATCATTTATGTCTTTAAATATGCTTGATTCCTTGGGGCTGTAAAATTATTATTTCCACTCTAATAAAAAGTGAATGGGTACCGAGGCTGTCACTCGTGTTAGTCTTTAGGTTTGTCAATCATTCCCCTTTGTGTTGCATAGGGCACAGGGTGGAAAGTCATATGGGTTTGTAACTACATTAGTGTGAGTAAATGATGACATTTCCATTTTAAGATCAACTGTCCCTTTAAAAAATGTTAATCATCTGAGTCATTGTGCATTTTTGAATTTCTTGTTTTCTCAGTATCTGCTAGTATAGATTCCTCTAGAGATGACTTGCCACAAACAGTTCATCTTTTTATAAGATACTTCATGTGCTAAGTGCACAAGAATTCGTTCACCACATGCATCTGGTTTTATTAGCAATTGTCTAAACTCTGTTAAATTTCAGGATTGAATGCCAGGTTGACTGTCTGTTTGGTCTTACCCACAGTTCCACAATACAGCATCACTCTGAGACAGGTCTATCTCATTGAGAAAACATCATGCATCTCTGAGGTCCTTCAGCTAATTAACACAGCTGTGCCAAGATTCTTAACAGTTTTTGTTTAGTGAGTATTCTGGTCAGACTTATTTTGTCTGTATTCGGAGGGTTCCCCTGTACGATTAGGATCTTCATGGGTTTGTAGTTTTTTTTAGTCTATGCAACGTAATACATTATATTTGCATTTTGAATATTCATAAATCATAATCTTTTGTGATTTAATCTTTAGAAGTATTCGGTGTAAGCTAAAAACAGTAAGAACTAAAAAAATAGTTTACAAAAAACAAACCCCATGATATGTGCTAGTTAACTATAAATACAATAAAACGAACAAGATCGCACTGACTGAGTGTGATATATAGGGCAGGATCACACTATATTTAACACAGAGCTCTCTGTTCTGACTGCTATGTATTTTAACTGCCAAAATGAAGTCTGAATAGTTTGACACACTTTCTCAGTCATCAGATTTGTGCTACTAGCCTCTAAATGTAACAAGTTACAATTTAACTATACAATCTGTAAAAAAAAGTTATAATCTGTTGGCGTTTTTTGTGTTTGGAAATGTTATAAAATCATAAGCATGTTCAGCTTTCTGTGGTTTTTGGACTGTTAATTATCTCTGTAGATAACTAACAGTATTATGTCATTCTTCTTATGGATGTGTTTGTCACGGATAACACAGACAGTCTGGTGCTGTCTGAATGCCATAATTTGATTGACTGTGACTTTCCTGATGTAATAGTCTCATCTGTATAACCAGACCTGATGTCTCAGAAACTGTCTGAGATTTAACTGGGATTTAGATTTGATGTTACAAGCAATATGTTGTAAAACACCTTGTTGAAATTTGCTTTAAGACATTGTTTCTCACTCAGAAATCATTGAGTTTTAATAAAGATCACACAGGGTGGTATTATGGGCAGATTATGATGTAATCACACAGGATTAATGGCTGTTGTCATAGATGACTTCAATCTGAGGTCATATGTAAGTAGAAAACAAAAGTCATTTAACCTTAAATGTCTTAAATTTGTTGTAACATGCAACCTACAGCCTCAAGAGGCTCACAACAGCGTTGAGACAATGAGCAGGATTTCTTCCACAGATGACGAAAATGGGAGAGGTTGAGCAAAAGTTAGAATCCATTGAAGTATGAGGAAGAGGAAACTGAAGTGGTGGGGGGGGGGGCTTGTGTCATGGTAGTTTTTTGTAGGAACGAAAGCAACTGGCAACCATTTAAACCAAATTAGTCTGCAAGTCTTAACAACAGCTTCAGTGTTTTCATGGCGACTGCAGACATCGTTCAGGCTTACTAACAACAATCTGAACAACAATGTCATTTGCTATTTAGTTGTGTTTCCCAGCATCTTTTGCTTTTAGTTCTTCCAGGTTATGGCGCTAAAATCATGGTGACCATGGTTTTTTGTAAGGACAGAGATCACAAATAGAGAAGCAGTGCAACTGTCATTGTCATTGGTTTTATCAACAGGTTGATCAAAATGGTAGTTACATTTTAATTTATGCATTTGACAGACGCTTTAAAGTGACTTACGGTGCATTCAAGCGATGCATTTTTTTCAGTATGTGTGTTTCCTGGGAATCAAACCCACAACATTTGCACTGCTAACACAATCATTTTGAATTTGTTTTGCTTTCATTTGTTTTGAAGTAATTGGCTACTTAAGACCTATATATACCCACACCTATATGTATACCCTTTAAAATATTGGTATACATATTTATGTTTTTAAATACTGTCCAGCCTTGCTGATATATCTGATCAAACAAACAAGCAAATCGTTTTTGTCTGCATATTTGCCTGGTGTTCCAATTCTGTGTATCTGCGGCAACCATTGTATGTGTGTTTACGTTACATGCGTGTGTCACAGCCTTTATGTATTTGTTCATGGTGAACAGAATCTCCTCAAACATGCTTCTCTCGCTTACGCTATTCCATCCCTCTGCAAACAGAGCACATACAACCAGCAGCATTGCCTCACCTGCCAGAGCAGATGGAGAAAAAATGGAAAATGACTGATGTGGGAGGTTGTTTGAACACAAACACAGAGACCAATTAGAGAGAACACAACAGAACACAAACTCATGCAGGAAAGACTCAAATGTCGTCAGCACTCAATGATATGTGGTAATCTATGGAGACTTTGGCGGTCTTTAGTGCACAAGGCCAGTAAAGATTTAGCCAGGCCATATGGTGACACAGAAACACACAGAGGGGGAGGAGAGAGAGTGTCTGGGGGAGGGACTGTTGTGGTAGCTGCATTGCAGAGCTCTGATACTGATGAAGACATAGACATGTATATTGAAAATACAAATCGTAACAGACAGGCAGAAGGTGTTCTGAGGGTTTTTAGCATGTTGCTATGGAGTTGCTATGGTGTTTTGGGTGGTAGATTGGGCATTGCTAGGTGGTTGCTAGTGTGTTGCTTATTATTATTATTATTTCTTTGCATCTATGAGGTGAAAATAATATGTCTAATGGCTTATAAAGTAGTAGCCCAGTTGTAACATAGGACTGAATTTTCATGTACATAAATGTACAAAATATTTACAAATTACAAATTCCCCTCATAGTTTTTTGTTGGCATCAAATTATATGATGTTCACTAAATGATATAGGCCATATTAATTACAGTAAACGTTCAAACATTGTCAAAGGATTTTCTGAGGTAATGGCAACAATGTATTACCTCAGAAATGCATTAGGCCAAAGCTAGCTGTGACATCATTTAGAAGCCCAATCAAATTAGACTCAAGCTACATGTTAGTGTATCACATCTAAATGAAGTGTGTGTGTGTGTGTGTGTGTGTGTTCGGTTTAGAGACACACACAGGGCTTGAGAAGGGACAAAAATAACCACTCACTTATTCAAATGCTTTGCTAATACTAATCTGCTAATACTCTTTGACAAGCTGCACGATTAGCCTGGAATGGAGGCAACACTCTGTCACATGGGAAGCTTACTGAAGGATAAAAAAAAACTTCTAGCCATTCAAAAATAAATTTAAATACACATTAAAGTTTTTTGTGCCACAGACTGATTATTATTTTGAAGGCTTTTTATGACAGAAATGATCCCCGGCAGCCATTTTGTTTGGAGGTGTTTAACCTGAATTATTCTGGGTTAATGGGCTAATTGTCTTTGGTTCTAATTTCTGATCCCCCCTGTTTGTAAGACAGCATCACGCTACACGTACACCAACATGTACACAACAACAATAGACTATTATGGGGTAGATTCAGACTAGTGAGTCTCACAGATACCTAAATCGGACCACATTGCACCTTATTATTGCCCACCCAATTTAAAGAGGCTTTCAGACTGACATAAAATGACCAGTTCACCTTTTTACATTGTGTAGGAACTGGCTAATCCCTCTGCATACTTAATACAATAATACTTATGCATACAGGTGCCTATCCTTGTTTAGTTTGAGTCATTGTCCTAATCTGGTATTTATTTGTCATGAAGGATGACCTTTTATGTGTGGTTTTGCAAGTTATGAATTTTTGCATTCAGGAGATGATTTCTGTCATTTTTGGATGTGTTGGCTTTGTAACTGAATTATTTCTGAATGATCCTTTTTGCACTTTTAGTGTGTAAATCAGATTCCCGTTTTACATCTTTAATTATTCACTTTTTACTAAAGTCACTGCTTTAAAATATATTTTCACATAACGTTCAGGTTCCTAAATTTAAAAATGCTTTGGTCTTGTGTTCCTTATAACATTTCTGACAGAGAAACTATAACTGACATAAAGTTGAGAGCCATCACAAACTCCTCCCCTTTTTAACAAGTGGTATTGTGGGTAACATTGACTGACACGGCATTTACATAGCATTTATACTTCACAAATCTTCCGGAAATAAAGTACGATCCCTTTTTGACATACTGTTCTTAACACGCTTTCGTACTGTTTAGAATAAATAATATCCAAAGACCAGGGTGAGACCACCCAAATAGTGCCACACCCCATAAAGGCAACCAGCATCTGGACCACCCTCAAATACTAAAATCACATGTCTTTACTAACAGGTTCGATCCTCAAAGTGTCCTGTGCATACAACAGCAAACAGGAGCTGGGTGTAAATGTAACCATAAATGAAGCTCCAAACAGGAGTGACTCCGTATTCTACTACTGTGTGAACAGAGACACAAGAGTACAGAAGGCATATATAATGCATCTCTCTTTCTGTTTTTGTCTTTCAGACAGAGGTGGTGGTTGAGAGGCGAGAGAGGAGTGTGTGTGTGCATGTGTGTGTGAGTAATGGCTGAACAACAAAGACAGCGTTCGCTCTCCACATCAGGAGAATCACTGTACCAGGTCCTGGGGGTTGATAAGAACACAGTACCAGAGGACATCAAAAAATCCTACAGGTAACAATGTTTTCAGCTTTGGATCTATTTTGTTAAAAACATTTGCATTGAAAAATCAGGGAGATGTTCAGAAGATATCCAGTGTGGGACTGATATTACCAAAGCAGCGTGTACCCTGTATACAATATATCTCCATGTGTCTGACTGTGATTTTCTGATTTAATCCACAAGAGGGCGCCACAGCTTTACTTTGTTTGCAAAAGCATGCTACACTATATGCGCTGCATGTATGTATGCCTAGAATGAGCAGTATCCAGCATAACATGATATGCAGAAAACTATCCCACAATGCAAGTACAAGACTTGATTTTCTATTCGCTGTGTAAAGAGCAAACCGAGAGTAATTACAGGATGTAAATGGCACATTGTTAACACACTCAAAGGTGACACCAGTCGAAGGTCATGATTCAATTCAATTCAACTTTATTTGTATAGCGCTTTTCACAAAAGGACATTGTTACAAAGCAGCTTTACATGTATGATAAATGTACACAGAACACAAAGACAGACAAACAAACAAGCACANAGACAGACACACAGATAAAGAGAAACAGGTAGGAGAAACAAGTGCATGTTATATAATCAGTTAAGGGTTATGACTAGACAGTTTGAGTAGAATTTAATAAAATGTGT
>JAZGTJ010011009.1:0-17415 GCA_036877575.1 Botia almorhae
GTGTTTTCCTGCTGCCTGTTACCTAACGCCTTATAAATGACACTGTCTGTAGAAGGCCACAGAATGGATTACAGCAGGATGAACCACCACACAAGGCCCTAATCCATAAATAAAAGGCCACGGGATGAAGGAAAGGACAGGTGGGACACTGGGTCACATTTTACAATAAATGTGCTTAGATCCCAAAATCCAACTGAGAACAACATTGTGCAGGAAAACAAAATTACGTTTTACAGTAAGTCTATCAACATTGAACAATCTTTAAGTGTACACTAGTATTTCTTTTAATGATGTCGATTGTGACGTTATGTTAACATTCGCAATGCATTATGGGTAGGCATAGACACTGTGACTCCCCTCACAATCGACAGGACCTTGTAGCAGTTACTATCATTGCTTACCTTCTCATCCAGTGCTTTGTGATGCTCAAACAAAGACTTGAGGGCTTTGAGGACCTCCACCTCACTGGAGACCCCAGAAGGAGACTGAGCTTGTCGTTTGACCACCGTCATGCGCAGGGAACGTTCATGCCTCGACACCAGACACTCCAAATGCTCCAACAGCAGCTGGAAGGAGAAAAACATGTATTGTTCAACTAAAAGTTGGTTTATCTGGTTACCAGGCCAGCTGGTCAATCTGATGTTCAGCTGACTGCTGAAGCTAAATCTAACTCTAAAAGCTAAAGCTAAAATAACAGCAAACACTACATTCAAAACTAACAGGTACATATACAACAAAATGAAATGTATTACAAAAATGAATAAATAAAACAATAAATAAAATAATGATATTTGCAGATTTACACTGAAATTAAATGATGACAATGATTTTCAGCTAAGTTAAAAATGTCTTGTCTGAAACGTCTGTTTTTTTTGTCACACGACTGAACCCTCAAGGACGTTTTTCATTTAAAAATAATGGCATGCGCTTTGCACCATTTTGTCTTTTCTCATTTTACAAAGGACCAGTTTGAGCAGTGTAACAACATTAGACACAAGAAAACCCATTACAAGACATTACATGAAACAACAAAGCAGACAAAACAAATTGAAACCCCCTAGACCAGGCACAAAGGAGATTATGTTAATGAGGTTACTCTCTGGTCTGGTACATCAATTCGGTCCCAAAGTCCCAAGGACACTGAGAGAGAGTGAGAGAGAAAGAGAGAGGAAGAGAGTACAGTCTGGCATTAGATGAGTGGAGTGGCCATGCTTGTTAAAGTGCATATTGTGGGAAACCTGCTTGGAATACAGCTGCGTTTAAAGCCGGATGTAGAATGTTTTCTACTGTACTTGACCTCTCAGACTACCAGAGAGCCATTCCATTGTATGGTCTGTAATAGAGATTATGTAAACACACACACGCACATACATTATACATATATATATATACAGTACATAACTCCCACTTTATCTTGACATATTTTGCTTTATATTTTAAAGCAAAGGTCATAGGTTCGATTTCTAGGCAACACACGTACTGACAAAATCTACACATTGAATTGACTGTAAATCCGTGGGCGTCTGCCAAATGCATACATGTAAATGCACTGTATATACGTATGCAAGTCCTCAGGTCCCCTGGAAACCACAACAGGTTCTTTGAATGTGTGTGCCCACTTTGTGAATGTAGCTCATTCTGATTCTAAAGTGTTTGGATTATTAGTGATAGGAAACTGGGGCCATTGTGCAAATTAAGGTATTAAATTTGATTCTGATTGGCCATGATTAACCAATCAGACTTGTGTATTCGAAAAAACAAACAGGAATAAAGCACGATAATGCGGCATCTAAAGCTGGAAGTGGGTTTTTTAGATGTTTTATAAGAGAAAATTGCGATGTTGTTTTCTATTTAACGTGCAAGGGTTCAAATAATTCTGCCGTACTGCAACTAAATTACAGATTTACAAATTACAGATGACAAATTAAGCTTTTTTAATTATGCGCGATGTACAATTATCAAAAGAGTGGATCGTTAATATACTCTCCAGGGGTTTATTTACGTTATTGACTGGCTGACTGTTTATTATCCTGCTTATTACATGGCAGCTTACCAAATAAATGAATAAACAACGAATACATTAATATGAAATTGATTTGAGTTGAAATCATTTTATGATTTATGATTAAGATTAAAGACCACTGAGTGCTACAAGAAACATCACAGCAGTACAGTGTAAGAGACCAGATGTTTAGAAGTCATTGTACAAAATATCTGGTCGCAAAATGTCACAATTAAGCAATTAGAATACACTTAATTGTGTATTTCAAAGCACAAAGTTTGCTAAACAGAAGAAAGTTGGAACAGTAAGTTGAACAGAACTCTGTATTAGTCCTGCAGTAGCACATGGATTTGCCTGAGGGCTGTACTGGCAGCTGTACTGTGCTGCTCTGGAGACCAGGAGAGGAGCTGACCTTTCTATTTTAGCTCCGCTTCATGCTCTCTCATTCATAACCCTGCTTCTGTGTCAGCCTCTGTGTTTCCCAGCGCCAGCTCAGCATTAAAACCACCCTACAGCCGGATAATATGGGTTAGGTTTCTTTCTCTCTAGCGTTCTGTGGGTTTCGGTGGATCGTGTTCGTGGCTGTGCCATCTACAGACACAGCCATTAACCAATGCATGATTCCCTGCGGTGGTCTCGATCGATATTTCTACAGGAACATTATGTGTCGTTTTACTGAGGGAGCTTCCTGTTTAAAGCTCTGTCCTTTCCTTTGTACAAGAATTTAGTCAAATGAGACTATATGTAACTTTAACTAGGCACTGTGGCACTAAATTTATACCACAAACTGTTTGCAAACAAGCTGTTTGTATGTGTACCAGTAACTAAACGACTACTATGTGCTAACTTTGGTGTGCAAATGGAGACAGCTACAAACAAAAACAGCTTGGCACACTTTTAACATGTGTCATTTTACACAATGACCAAGATAATGCACGGCCAAAAACCGTTATAAACTTAATTTGCGGTCACAATAGCTGCGACCCAATGAGCGACAAGAAATTCTACTTGAAATGCCACTAGCAGAATCTGTTTCTAATCTCACTTGACCCCTGATCTTCCGTTCATTCCGCTACTTCCCCTTATCTCCCTTGATCTGGATTTGAATACCCTTTGATATCCTCAGTTCCATAATTGACTCTTCAAACGTTTGGCTGGAGCTAAGTAACGTAAGTGATTAATTGAATTGCAGCGTGGAGGCTAGAGTGCTGGGTTACATTAGCGGTGACTCAGGCAGACGCTGAGGGGTGAAAGAAATGGAGGTGAAAATGAAGCAGAAGATGTGAGAATCACTATTTTCTCAGGAAATGGAAGTGATAGCCAGAGTGCTGCTTGGCATCAGACTCTTTGGCAGCTTCTCTGCAGTCCATGCAAATGCTAAAGACGGCTCCAATATCATTAAAAAACTTCAGCTGTTACGTTGCTTAACATCCCAGGAATTATGATTTAGCCTTTTCAAGTAATTAGTGAAAAACAGACACCTTAATTTTTGTCCTCTCATCACATTAAATCGATGACGTTGCAGCTTAAAGCTATGACTCTGTGGCAGTATCTCAATATATGCGCGAGACGTGGTGCGACAACCAAAGACGTTTGATTGCGTTTGTATGGCTTTGGCAGTGGTTGCTTAAAGTGGATGAATTTAGGTTTAACCGTTTTTGTAAGGGTCTTATTGACATTTCAACTGTGTAATGGCTAAATCACAGCATGCTAATTAGCATTAGCGTTAAAATTGTAAACTATCCAGATAAACTAGCAAAATATACTTATACACTACTCAACTTCAGTCAGCTGTTGGGATGACTTTTCAACTAGCGTGACCTATTCCTGCTGAACAGTCGCCACATAATTTAGTGTCAGTTCAGCAAAAGCAGTATGGAGCAAGCATACTGCCCTGACTTCTGCTGAACATCATGAATAAGATGAACAAGCCATTGGGTGGCATCTGTTGGACTGCTGGCTTTGTTATGAACAACAAGAACAGAGGCAAGTGAGGGCTGAGGAACACAATCTGTCCTTTGAAGTGCCTGAAAGACACAGCGCGTGAACTCACTCGTGTGTTGTTCCTCTCGGCCTTCAGCTCAGAAATCTCCTCCTCCTTCTCCAGCAGCTGTTCTCTGCAGGCATTCAGCTCCTTCGTCAGGGCAGCAAACTCCTGCAAAACACCAAACAGCCATTTTAACATTACACGTGCCAAATTCAGCTTGGGGACAGTATGACATTGGCGTTACGCATCTCACTGAATACGGTCAGAATGACCTTGATGAAACCTCATGAGACACTTTACATTCACTGTTGGAATTCAGTGTCTGAATACATGTTTTCATGCTACACAGTGTGCAAAAAGCAGTGTCAATAAAGGAGAATATCTGAATTCTCAGTATTTATTATACTGTAGGCGAACAATCCCCAGATGACTTCAGCTGATCTGAGGAGCCATTAGAAATGAAACGCAGCTCTTTTGTTACTGCTATGTAGCAAGAGTTCCTTGTGGTTACACTACAACAAAACTGTAAACTGTAAACACTACCTGCATACTTGCATAACATGCCAAGTTTTTAATTTAATTCAGTTCATATTATCAAAGTATGCGAATGAACTTTTACGGGCCTCTTCTTGTGTAGCTGCTAAGCTATTCAGCCGCATGGCATTGTGGGGTATAATGTATTTTTCAAACCCTCTTTACACGTTTATGAATTATGGACAACTTTGTGGCGGCTGTTGTCAAACGATGATGCTATTGCTGGAGAGAGATGATAACAATGTAAAACTCTTAACATCCAGGAAAGCAAAATCCCACGTTAGTAAATAACACATATAGAGTAAACTAATGGTAATCTATTCAGTGCACTTATAGGAATTTAGGAATGAAAAAATGGTGCAAGGCTTTGATTCAGGCTTGTATACGGTACATAATATACAGGAAGTAATGAAATTTTTGCAGCACATTTAGGTGCCCCAACAAGCAACAAATGATGAACAACACATATAAAAATCAAGTTGGGTACCGGAACCGGTACCAAAATTACAAAATTAACTAAAAGTGCCAAAATTATACCTGTACTGCAAGGATTGTCCAGGTCAAAAGTGACAAATTCTTCTGCCAACAGTAGCCTTCATGCTAATGATGCTGACTTCAGTATAAGGAAAATAAGTGTAAGGAAATGCCATTTTGCCAGATTAAAATTATGAATAGCAGAGCTGAATACATTTCTTTGACAGGGTGGGTTAAAAACACGATCTAACGGGCATCACTACACATGTGGAAACACTACACAGAAAACAATAAACCTTTCTGTTTATTCAACTATCATAAATTAAACCTCTTTCTGAGGTGTCATTGACATTGACCGATTAGAATCCGAGGTCTTTAATTCAACAAGAGACCAAACCGCAATATTGGTAAACATGAGCTTGGCGGAAGGTGACAAGCCTGCTTTGCTATAACTAGACAGGAGGGATTGGGATCATGTAGAGGTAGCCTTCAAGGACAATAACTCATATCAGTATTGATCTGTTGTCTGCTGCAGGGATCTGATGATTATAGTGAGATAACCGAACAGGTTCAGCCCAGCTCGGCATCAAAGAGGTCTTGAGGTAACTGGTGAGGTGTTGCGTGAGGGCTCATAGTATGGGGTACTATTCAGATAAGTATCCAGAGTCAGTTCACTTGGCGGCCATATTGTTAATACCTCCAAAATTTCCAACAGTCTTTTTTTTTAATAACCCTTCGCATTGTGGAGTAAACAAACACATGACAGGGTGTTTCAACTGTAAGGTGTGACCACTTATACAGATGCCATATCGCTCATTGCTAAGACACTATCAAAAAGGTTTTAAAGGTGAGTCTACAGCCTACATCAGCCATATTTAGGGTTACAATCCCTCCCATTAACATATATACGAGTGGTTTATCCCCCCCCCTTTTGAATGTACAGAAACAACCACATCTTGCTGTTATGGTATTGACTGCTAAAGTACTGCAGTTAATGACCAGAACAGATCTGTGAGCAAGCAAAAAAAGATGTACAGACTAATGCACACTTACAGCCCAACACAAACCAACAACAAATATACAGTACATGGGTCTATATGAGATCTAGTAGTTTGTGACCAAAACTCCCCTGTAGCTCTCTACATCTCTGATTCTAAAACAAACCTCCCTACATTGTGCTCAGTGTCAAAGGCCAAATCAAATCCAGCTCACAGCACAGAATCCCTATGCTGCCCTCAGGCTGTAAATGTGGGGGTCCCAAGCATCGGTTCAACATCTGACAAACCCATTACCGTTCCAAGGCCTCAGCAGTACAGAAAAGTCACAGTCTCAACCCTCTGATGTACAGCACACTACTCCAGCTTATACCAATGTTACTGGTGCTGCATGAGAAAAGGGAACCGCAAATGAGGTTCCAGTTCTGATATCAAGACTAAATGTGGTCCTTTCACATGATAATCCAGAGCAGGGGCGCCGCTAAGGGGGGGAAAGTTAGGACAATTCTAAGGGCCCACGCCCTTTAGGGGCCCCCCAGAGATCTGCTTTATTAGTAATAACACTACTAGGGGGGTCCAACCTCATATTTTGTCATAGGGCCCAAAATTGCGAGCGGCGCCCCTGATCCAGAGTCATGCATTTTATCCTTGTTTTATTGTAATCCTGGGTTATCTTGTTTAACAAGATTCATGCTTGACCCTGGGCTAGAAATTCACAATATAAACTGTTGGAACTGCAATTCCAAAAACTGCAAAGCTTTCTTGTAGCTCAGTGGTTAGAGCATGCCGTTAACAACGCCAAGGTCATGGGTTTGATTCCAGGGATTGCACATACTCAGAAACAATGTATTGTATATTGCAATGTAGGTCGCTTTGGATAAAACTGTCTGCCAAATGCATAAATGTAAATGTATTCTGCAATTTAAAGCAAGCCTGTTCTAGAGCAAGAACTTGTGGGCGGCCAGACGGAAAATAGAAATTGCTAATTTCTATATGACCATTAAAAGGGTCATGGCTGGTTATAACAAAACTTGAGGTTAACATGGAGTAGATGAGATTTGTCGCTAGATGGTTTTCTTACCGTGCCAAGGTGTTTGTGGGTTTGTCTGTGTAGTGAGGGCAGTGATATGTCATAATTAACCTCAACAGACTTCGCCATGGATTCAACCAGCCTGAGAACTTTGACTCCAGAATATCCTCAAGAAAAACAGCTTCATTCTTCAGCTATAGTTATACCATACACATATACCATACACAGTGGACACCAGAAGCCTGCTTCTGGCAGATGCCCATAATGGCATGTTGAGGACACTGCTGTCTAGCAGAAGTCATTCAGTTCAGTTTGGCACACACTTCACTGTGGATGAGTTAGCAAAGCGCTAATTAAAAAAGTGTTGATTAGAAGGTGGCGGTGCAGAGGTGTTAGTCTGAGGGGAGAGACAGGCATAATTACAACATGTTCTATGCTGCTTTAAAGAACGTTAGAAGAACAAAACTGGATAAACTTGCTAATGTTTTTAAAGCACTGTTTTCGACAAGCAGTATTTTTACCCACAGCCTCCAAACTTCTCACTGGATGAGGTCCTATAAAAACATTTGTCAGAAAATAACACTGCCATCTGACCGAGTTCATTCGCTTAACAACGAATAAAAATTCTGTCATCCTTTACTTACCCTCATGCCCTTACAAAACCTAAAAGCAGACATTTTGAAGAACGTTCACGTCACTCTTTATCCACAGTGGTTTTTAAAGCTACAGACAGTACAAGAAAAGCGGTCCATATTTCTCATGTCTTGCTAGACTTCTAAAGCCATCCAACAGTTCTTAGTAATGTTGAAACTTAAGAGGTCGGCAGAGGAGATTATTATACAGTGAAGAACAATTTAATTTTCTATCGCTGCTCCACACAAAAATACCTTATGGTTGAATAAAACTGGAAAAACAGTGCACATATGTACTTCATATGTACTTCTGCTGTTTTGTTTTTACGAGTGTGACAGCCCTGACAAAGCCTGAATTTAACAAAGTCTTCAGAGAAATTTTGTATTATTTACAAAAATTTAGCTGAATAAGACACAGCCCTGGGAGCAACACGGCTGCTTTAGGAAGGGAACGGATGAAAGTCTAAGGAGGTCGTGCACCCTAAACTCAAAGCGAGGGTTCAAAGCTTCAGATCAAACACCCAGCAGTGTAACAACAACTTTCAAACGCACTCTCGGCACTTGAGAAACACTCATGTTTAAGTGGCAAGGAAGGAACGTCTTAAGAACGCATTATAGTAAACAATGAAATGAAGCAGTAGAAAACCGAGACAACAAACCACTGAGGAAGTCAGAACTTTCAACAACTACATGTATGATATACAGGCCACAGACCTTTTAAACTCTGGACTGAAGTTGTATTTTTGCGTCTGATGAATCTTTAATGGCTGCTGTAAAGCTTTACTTACAGAATGTCCCATGAGGCACTCGCAGGCATACAGTTAATGAAGTCGCTGTTTTCTCTCTGTGTCTGCACGCAAGGCTGAAGTCCTTTAGATTTACAGTAACTGTCGAATTGGTATGCAAGGCAAAGCTGTGTTGTGTAGCAGTAGTTTAATTGACACTGAGTGAAGAATAAAACAGTACAAATAACAGTATAAAAGCATATAATAAGGTTAGGAATCCAACAAGAGGTTGTTTTTTTAGAGGCGCTTCCAAAAACACCAGAACCAAATGACTTTAATGACGACGGGATACATTAACAGTTCTAGAACATTCTGCATTGTTCCGCTTTTGTCAACAGAATAACAAACTAAAATACTCTGATGCTGACTGCCTCTTGTACCTGCAAAACAAATGATGTTTTACCTGAGTTGTGCTAGCAGTCTGACTGTGGGCCTGATTGCGATGAGAGAAGAATATTGCGTGCCACAAAGTAATTCAGGAACAATAAATAGACGTATCATTATATTGTGTTCACCACACTAGTTGCTTAAACCAACACACAGCACAACTGATGTAGGTTCATTTTGAGCAACAAAAAAAAATCCCAGGTCTCATGAATCAGTTAGAATCAGTCTTTAACTTAACCTGTATATGACTAGTTCTTGACTTATTTAAAAAAAATATATATTTTATATTATATTATATATATATATATATATATATAAATTATATACATATAATTAAAAACATGAATTTTGCTTATAGTTAAGATCAGTTTTTTATGGGTTACAATTACTATCATAAAAAGGATTATAAAAGAACTAGAATTGTTAGGTGGAATCGTAATCATTAAAATAATGATGATTCCCATCTCTAAAAATACATTAAAAACATTTTTGTGCTATTAGTAACATTTCATTTAAAGCTAGTTTATTTGTCAGCGTGTTACCACAGCCCACAGGTTTCTATCTGATTTATCTTTAAAACTGTGTAGCCTGAGTACTTTACAATGCACACAGGAAAAGAAAGCTAAATTAGGATTGTTTTATTTACACAAGAAGTTCTCATCTGTTTTTACTCTCACACTGTAATATTTTGCCTTGCAATCGGCAAAAAGGTGCTTTAAATTGCATCGCCATTTGAAGCCTGCCAGTTATGACTGACCCCAGCTCAGTGTATCCTCTAACCAGATCTAACCCCTGACCAATCAGAATGGAGCAGGAATGGCCTATATAACGGTTACGTTCGCTAACAAGGAAAGAACCCGTGCGCAGAACAGCTTGTAACATAAAAGACTGTATTTAAATAAAACTCCCTCGAGGGGGACAAATCAAAGAACTTAACCAAAAACTAAAACATAACCAGACCACAGAACACAAGAAACATCACAAGATAGCAAATACAAGGGCATTAAATAGGGAAGGAACTAAGGTGGGTAATAAGGAAAGGCAGGTGAAGGTTAACTAAAAACAGGATTAACAAGAAAACAAGGGGGCGTGGGCGGAGAGCACATGGCCAATGTAAACAACCAAAGGCCATGTGCTTCCACAGACAACAAAGATCCAGAGTATGAGTCCAGATCCTGACTCCAAGAAACAAAAACCAAGACCAGGATTGAGTCAGGATCTAGATATCATGCTCCGACATGAAAAAAACACAGGGACTGTCAGGGTCCTGGCAAGGGAACTAGGAAAACTCAGGACAAGAATCATGGACCCTGACCATATATAACCAATAGCAGTCATCTTATTTTCCCTCCCTTAAATATTCAAGAAGGTCATGCATAAATCCACCATCTCTTCAAGGCAATGAGCATCTCTACGGGCTTACACATATAGATCTAGGTGGGTCAGAGCCTTTCCTTTCTGGACCTATGTGAATAAAAAAATATAAATATAAAAAATAAAATACAGCAATAAGTTTAAAGGCATTATAACATTAAAGCAGCAATTTGTAACTTTCTCTGGTTAAAATGAACAAAAATCAGTTATTAAGCAATTACATAACACAGTGTTTTAAAATAGTCTCCTTACCCTGATTCGCAATTTCATACATCAGCAATGAAAATAGAATTTGACAGATTTGGAAAGTTTGATTTATTACTCTGAATCAATTTCAGATTTATATTGTTTGTTTCAATGTTAACTTTGTAAAAATAGTCAGTGGAAGAAACCTTTGTTGATTATTTGGTCTAGATTTATTGTTTTTTAGTTCGTTTCTATAGTTGATTAAAAAGTTTTAATGTACTTAAGAAATGTCTGTTTGCTCTAATTGTTAATGGCTGAAAAATGATGCCAGAATATATATATATTTATATATATATATATATATATATATATTTAACAAAGTATGTTTTAATGAAACAAGCCAGATGGCAGCAGAGGTCAACTTTAAAATAAAACTCAAAACATGTTAATAGCGATTGAAATTTGCAATTGACTTGGCTCCCCATAATATAGCAATCCTTTGCACAGCAGTTAGGGCGTGTGTTTAAGGCAAAAGCCACATAAATCTATCAGCAGCACACAGATCCACAGTCATGTCACAGATCCACAACTGTCCTTTGCCTCTTGTTTCTATAAGAACTGAGGGGTTTGTGTGTTGGGGGACAACTGGGCTTGATTTTCTCTGACCTTTAGTTGAAGTAGTAAGAGGGGTCACTGCTTGGAAGCAGAGGCATTCTGCAGAGGGGGTAATTATGGCTTGGAGATTTACCGCTCCACACAATCTCTGCCGGCTAATTCTGTCCTCGATGTGACAGTCATTAGAAAGCACAGAGGCTGGGTTTGCGGACGACAGCGCAACCTGCTAATTTGGTTGTTTCAGTCGAGTACAATTGCTGTTAAAACCAAAGCCAGATTGCTATGCAATAGTTAGCATCACTATTAATATCGCCAAAACTGCAGGTTAGGGACATGGGCCATGTCATGTTATCTTTAAAAATCTAGTGATCAACTTGTGATGCATCTAGTGATAAACATCAGGACAAACAAACGGAAGCAGCAGGTTGTGTAGAACAATAAAAATCTAATTGATTCAAGGTATGCATTCTTTCAGGAAAAAAATACCCAGCATGCACCAGCAGCAAGCCACAGTGACAACACAGCTTGTTAACATCACTTTACCAGCAGGAAACAAGAGTGGAACAGGGTGCAGAGGAGAGAGGAGGGATCCCAAGCTGGCCTACTGTAATTTAGGTCCCTTTTCCTGCAAGGTCAGAAATTTGCGTTGAACTTTTCATTTTTCCTTTGCAACTTCTGCTAAGGGTTTTAATTGAAAACCTGAGTAAGTTATTTACTTACACAGTTATTTGCTGTATTTGTGTAATGAGTGTCACACATTTTCAATTTACTCAGACAGCAGAACATGGCAACACACACATTCTACAATATTAGCCCATGTCTACCAGCAATGAACATAACTGATGAGTCTTGTGTTGCTGTTTTAAGAGAAACCTATCCGATCAAACCTTCTTCTATAGAAATTACACTAATGTCCTGTACGATATTTTAATACTTTCGTCATAGCACCATTCTGTGCAAAAAGTCTTATTTTCTCAGGCATAATAATGAGTTCTAATACTACACTGAGAACATTGGTAGAATAATACAATAAAGCTGTTTACCTAGACATCATTTTAAAGGAATCAGACACACTGCGGCTGCCTACATAGACATTATTAAAAAATGCTTATGTTAGAAAACACATTTCCAATGTAAAACTGTTCTGAAATGTAGGCAACAGTAAACAGCAAGCCTATTTCTTCTTAGTAACATTATACATACCCCTTATGGATTAGGCAATCCCACAATGCAATGCAACTAACTAAAAAAAATCCAAAATGGCAGACAGAGGCAAGAAACAAAATGTGAAAAGTGTTCCAAATCAGTCCTCTATAAAGCTGCACTTTAGTTTGGATGCTCCCTTAAAAGGCAGTTAAACAGAGAAGGCTCACTAGCTTTTGGAAGAGAGCTTATGACCTCTCTACATGTATATCTGCAATTAAAGTCAGCCTGCCTTTGAGAATAGACAAAAGCAGAAAACAGTACCTGTCAGATCAGATAACAACAGCCCCTCGGACGTGTCTGTTTACACCCGATAAAACAAAAGGGCGAACGCCAGCTTAAGTACCCATAAATCACCTCAACAAGCAGGCACAAAATGCTGTCGTGAATGGTTTAGGAATCTTATGCGAAGAGCCCTTTAAACTCAGTTCACGTCCGGTGAGAAATCCTTCAGAAGATCATTTAAAGAGGAGTTAATCAGACTCCAAAGCCTGACAAGAAATGCAATATAGTTTAACTGATAAATCAGACACAGACAGATTTCCACACCTAACTCCTCTCAGTTTGGTGGAATGATTTATGTTGAGTAAATTTATATCCACACAAAATGGCTGATGGCATTTATTTTCATGACGTTTACATGATATTGCCATAGCAAGAAGAATGTATTACAGGGACAGTCTCTGTGGATAAAGTGACTATCAACTGTGGAGGGCACTTGGGGATAAAGTTTTAGTCTATGTTTAGCCTTAAGGGCATTTGTGTGCTTGTGTACTTCTAAAAGTTGTCAAAAGTAACTTTCAGCAGATAAACACCTTTAGGATTTACTGTCTCTTTCAAGGTAATCAAAAGTAATGACTCGTCTTGTAAGCATGGGAGTACACGACTGTTTGTCAAAAATTGTTCTCTGTAACGAAAACATTCCTTTTCTCGTAACAACAATCTGCCTTTCAATAACAGCAAAGCAACAAGTCATTAGTGAACCTCTGGTTGTGCTAACGGATGTACTTTATATCCTTTCACAAGCATCAATTGGTTTGCGTGGGATGTGGCTGGAAGTTATTCATTTTGAGCGCGTCGTTCTTGCTGTCATTCATGGCACAAGCTCACAAGTTGTTTTGTAGGGATGTAAACAACAACAAATAGAACAAGTCTTTACATACAACCCATTCCATAATTTTGTTTCAGCAGGAAATATGTCAACACAGGACAAGACAAAAAGCCTTATAATCACCTGGAGCGATTAGTGTCTTGCTCAGTGATACAATGGGTCATAGTTCACTCCTTACACATATTGGAACAGTAGCCTTCAAGTTAAAAAAGGAAGAGGACAGTGGTGGCAACTCTGGGATTTGAGCCTATAACCTTTGTTACCAGTCGAGATACTTAATTAGCCAAGCCCCACATCACCATGTTCATTACTCTACCAATCACCAGTAATTCTTTGAACAGACAATAATCAATACTCAAAATGATTTAGAAATATTCTGCACGAAATCCATGCTGTTACCCAGCTTATTTTGAAAAGACAGTAAACATTATTTCACTCTGTCTTGTTCTTTTTTGCTCCACTCCTCTTTTTCAGGAGACGCAATTCTCTCTTTTGGATGAGAGGAGCAGCAGGTGAAACGATGGCCGTTTGCGCTCAGGTTGACCTTTGACCTCGCTTCACTCTGACTCCCACTCACTCTCTCGGGCGACGTGTCTATAAACCTATTTCATTTAGCTCTTGATGTCTGGCCACACTGATCTCTTTTCTCATTACAGTCTACTTTAAAACAAAGGGCTCGATTGAAAACGAGAGTGCGGAGAAAGCGTTTTGGAAGCACAGATGGGACTCGCAGTGAGCTAAGACGATTTACTCAGTTGCACTCCAGCCAAAGATGGTGTTACCTTCCAAAGAAACAATTGAAAGGTAAATCGTAAAATTATTGTCTTACGAATCAACAATCCACTAAAATAAGAAGCTAATGTGCAAACAGCACATAATTTGTAAATTGCCTGTAATTACCGCACCTGTACTACAGCAAAAGCATTAGCAACTGACACCAGGAACGAGACTCATTGGGTACAGAGAGTCCTGTACAGAGTAGTAAATAAACAGCAAAACAGACCAGCCAAATTTTATTTAATTTAAATTGTACTCTGACATTTGCACAGAGCTTGCCTTGTGATACCATCTGTTGAGAGTTCTCCACAAAACTACAGTGCTCTGGTGTTTCACTGCACTGCTAGTTCACCACAATCCTACAAAATGAAGCCTGCAATTCAGAGACCATTGGCGTGACACTGTGTAAACAGCATATTAAAAATGATATCGCCTTAGGGAAATGTGTTTATTATTTAAAGGAGAATTTTATTTTTATATGTGAAAATACTTCTGAATCTGAATCTCAGTCGTCTGTCTCAGTTTAATATGCACTGAGAACTCTAAGTAATCCACTGGTAGGTTGTTTTCCCCAAAGTGTAAACACTGTTGCCATCATAACTCTTAAGTCTCCTGACCAGCCTAAACGGAGCAACATTTAGCAGAGGGTGCAGCTACCTTTTTGGTCAAACACTGGTTAGAAGGGCAGAGTTTCTGGGAAACTTCACTAAAAAAAAGGTTTAAGTGTTTTTAGGGTTTGTCTTCCACAGGGAAAAAAATCCAATTGATTAATAACGATGAGGGCCAATAAATGAACTTTTCTTTCTTTAAGTATTTCTGGAGTTAAACACACACACACACACACACACACACACAAACACACAGGCAATATTGCAATCAAACCCAAGTAATTAAAGATAAACTGGTATCACTAAGTGAACACATGACCCTAATAAGATCTGTAACTTCTGTGTCTCCATTCTCTTTAAGTCACTCCTGTATTTATTCAACTATCAAAACTTTATTTACAGTGTTTTTTTTAAAGCCGTGGATTTGACACTCTGATCCACAATTCCTGTTGTGTCTTATGACTATTAATGACTTCTCGTTGTGCTCTGAGCTTATCTGCTTTGCCCAGCTTGTTCTCCCATATAGACTATGTTTGGCACTCGGTCGACCCGTATCATAAGAACATAACATAAATTTAAAGTGATTTTATGCAATAAAAATTGGTTCACAGTCAGTCCGACACAGAGAGAAGTTCCCTGCGGATAATGGCCAGCCATCAGGTTAGACCAGACGCTTCGTAAATAAAAGCCATTCCAGACTATGCCAAGCCAATAAAGTTTTAAAGGTCAGGACTGATTCAGTTGTGCCACCTAGAGTTATGTGTGCTATTATGCAGACTGGTGCAATGCTACATCAGATTTGTGCACTGACAATAGACATATACACATAAACGGACGTGTACGATAACAAACCAGGCAGAGAAAACCAAACACCACAAACAGAGGTAAGAGGTAGGAATGCCAGGGCCCATGTCACTTTGTATTAGTATTTTCTTAAAGGTCTTTTGTGTGGAGCTTTGGGCAGGGCAGGATCTATGTTTCTTAGGAGATTATGCATAGGAAACATATCCAACATTATGTCGTCAAGTTCATTACTAAGCATTCGTTGTCATTATCAGTTGTTGTTCATTTAGGACCACTGCTGAGTGCAATGCATATACAATATGAAAATGCAATAGATTCGCAGTAGATTCTGCCTCAGGCATGCTTATAGACCACCCACAGTCTGTTCTCTGAACTGTTGAGGCACATTGCACACAAAAATGGCAAAAGCTGGTTGTAATTGGCAGCTTCAATCTGATTGGGTGGCTTTACACAACTTCTGGGTGCACCAAAGTGCCTGGAAACAAATGCAGTAGCTATGTTTCCATCCAAAGAATTTAACTGAAGCACAGCATTGAAATGTCATATCAAACATTTGCAAACAAACCATTCTTCCATCCAGTGAGTAAAAATTATACAAAATCATAACTTCCGGATAAACCGGTGGCAGGTATCACTAAAAATGGATGTTTTAGCAAAAAAGACACTGTAGGTCTGTTTTCAGATACAGTAAATTACATGCGCCTCAGAGCATGCAGAAAAAAATGCAATAAACATGGTCACTCCATCTTGCTTTCGGAGGAGGATACTACTGTTTAGTAGTTGTGTAAACAGTTCAGCAAGGTAATTAAACTGAATCGCTGGACTCAAGGCTAAAGCATTTCAGAATGACCCAACAATATTTCAGATGCTTATTGAGACAAAGACATGTGGCTTTTTTGATGTGCATCAAGGAATTTATTTAGTAAATGTGTTTCCATCATAGTTTATGTGCATATCTTCTTATCAGATAAAATATTTATCTAACTCAACTGAGTGCATACGTTTTTAATGCCCTTTTTTTAGAATGTATGAGCATCTTGGCATTTCCATCCAGCATGTTTTTATGTGATATCCCAGAACGAGCATAAAAATAGGTGGATGGAAACACAGATAGTGTTTATATGGATAACATTTATGAAAAAGACTATTTTGAGTATTTGTATATATGTTTGTGAACCAATAACAGTTATGCATACGATAGCTATCAAAATATACTGCAATATACTAAAAGTTTTAGCAAACCTAGTCATCTGTTTCACAATTTCAAAGATCAGCGCATTATGTGGTGTTGTGTTTGTCCTTTGGTAAAAGCCTCAGGGATCGGCACAGACTCCAAGGAGGAGAAATCAATGATCACGTACAGCAAATCTCTCAAACAAGCTCATACAGATGCACGTTTATACTTGCGCATGCAGGTAGACACGCTTCAAGCCCCACAGCAGCAGTACAGGAGCCCCCATCACAGAACTCTGTAGGGCTCCATTTGGGAGTCTATTAAACAACTAATTCAGTGGTTATTTTTACCAGTTATTGAACAGAGAGAGCAAGTTGTTCTGAGAGCATTTGTTTGGACTGCAAGACTCAGCAGTGGTTCTCCCGGGGGGTTGGAATCGGATCTTCTGTCATCGGGAACATCCCCAGAGCTTTTGGAGGTATTGTTTTCCTGCTGGGAATCCTGTTAGACCCTCTTTGCTCCTCCAGATTTGGTCTTTCTCCCGCAGTTTTGCTCCACACTCAGCTCCCGACTCCATCTCACACTTTCTCACCATGCTGCCCTTTTTGAAAGTTCTCGACACTTTTCAGCACACTCATTTCCGCCTAGTTTTGCTAATCTTTTCTAATCTTTTTATAGCTCTATATAGAACCTATTTACACTCCCTTTTCCCCTAATAAAAAAGTACAAAAAAAAAA
>JAZGTJ010011010.1:0-17414 GCA_036877575.1 Botia almorhae
AAGTTTTAAATTAATACTTGTAAAAGCACAGTAACACAACTGAAGAATAAGAGATCATTTAAACAAGAATTTAACCAAATTTATTCTGAAAACAACAATAAACAGTAATAATTTTGAAATAACAACCACACTGCAAAACTGTAAAAATAACTAAAATAATAAACAATTAAACAGAGGGGGGGAGGGGGGGAATATATAATGTCTAAATTTATTTTTAATAGATAAGAGCTTGTTTTGTTTTTTAAGGTCTTCAATCTTCCTCTGTGGCTGGGGACAGGAGGCAGAAAAACGGCTGCAGGTCTTTGCCAAACGACTGTAGAGTTGTCCCTGCAGTATAAGGAGGAACTGCAAACTGTTCCCCCTCTCATGCAATTGTGACCTGTAATCACAAGTACAGAAATATAGTTTGTAGAATGTCAAAAAGTTGTTGCACTGGAAAACAAATAACTTCAGGCTATCTGATAAACTTGTTGTGTGTGTAGTGTGTAGTAGCATTCACACACAGCATTCACACACATAGCATTATGGGGACCAAATGTCCCCACAATTATAGTAATACCATGAAATTTTAAACTTGTGGGGACATTGTTTGGTCCCCATGAGGAAAAAAGATCATTAATTATACAGAATTATGTTTTTTGAAAATGTAAAAATACAGAAAATGTAGTGTGATGGTTAGGTTTAGGGGTAAGATTATTCTAGGATGACAGAATACACAGTTCGTACAGTATGAAAACCAGTACCTTTGGAATGTCACCATAATGATAGGAATACCAGTGTTTGTGTGCTGAAGTAATAAATCCAAAAAACAAGGGGTGTGAACACTGTGATACTGAAAGTGAAAAAAGAAGCAGACCACCAGCGAGGGACCATGTAAATGATTGTGAAATGGAAACATTGTAAAGTTAAGGAGGCAGGACTTAATAAAGTATTATTGAACTGGACCAAGTTTGGACACCCCTGCTTTAAATAAACAAGTGTTACCAAGGCAATAAGGAACACCAAGGGAGACAAACACAGAAAACCAATGTTAAAATAACTACAAATGACTACAAAATGAACAGAGAACAGCGGAGGAAACTCACTTACCTGAAAATGTGTCAAGTAAAAGGTTTAGTGAAAGACCGAATATGAAAGACACACAGTACAATTAAAACATGAAATGAATTCGACAGTAGGTAAACATTAAGTAAACGTTCGCGATTGGACGTTTGCTGTATATTCAGACATGAACAAGAATAAAATAAATGCATAAAAATGCATATAAAGAAATTAACAGAACATGTTAGCGAATAAATATATATTATATGGTTTAACATACAATTTTAAAACGTGACAATAGCCTCAATTTATTAACAATGTAAAAAAATATGGTTTACCAACTATGTTTTGTATGCTGGTGAGATGAAGCAATTACCAACGCCCAAACAAAAGTTTGCGCAAATCCGATGGTGCTGCTGTTTGATTCTGAGCTTTAGAGAGGCTTCTTGATTCGCAACACTTCTGAACCGGAGAGTCAGTAAGCTTGTACCTGAAGTGGTAAAGTACCGCGAGAGCGATTTAAAAGCATTCAGTGCCGTCTGCTGTCTCGCGATACTTTGACGTCGTACGCCGATCGGTTTGTGCAAAGATGCTTCAAGTCCAACAAGTTTGGAATCGATTCTTCACAGTGCGAGGTAGCCGAAAATGTAGGTAGTATTTTTTATTACTACATTTATGTTCATGTAAGTGTTCATTTGTGGTTTCTATCAGATGTTCATTTTTTTTATCAAAGATGAATCGGTCCAAAAGAATAGTATTAAAACCATCAAAATACAGGACTGTGGATGAAAACCCTACGGAAGCCACATGTGTGAGCAAAAACTGCTCAACACAGCTCTGGGGGGTACAAAAGGTCTTCTGATGCAAACTGGTTCATTTGTGTAAGAAAACTATTTACATATATTAACATATGTAATACAATAAAACATCCAGCGCCTGGCAGACCGCCGCTTACGAAGAATGCGTAATGCCTCTTGCAGTTCAAACCACGACGTGATGTATGATATAGGATGTAACATAAGTGTTTTGAACTGTGTCTGTTACAGTAAGAGTATTCAAAGATACCACAATACTGTGCATGCACATAACTAGGGTTGCAGATGCACGGTAATCTTGCACCTGAGGGTTCGCACATCGCTCCAATACGACTGATGTCTTATGTATAGCGGCCCATAGAAACAGTTGCTAGCGAGGTATCTACCAATATGTGTACCATTACGTTCCTATTAACCATGGTAACTGCACACAACAAAGATGGCCACAGCTGCTGTAAAACTAACCCAAAAATTACAAACTGTGTATATATAACTGTACAATATACATTCTCATGAAAAAACTATGGGAAAATATCTAATTCTGATGTAAATTTAACACTTTAAAATCATCAGCTCCTCAACATCAGAGTCCTCAGTGGAGAATAGGAAAAAGAAGAGCAGAAAGAGAAAAAAGAAATCAAGAAAGCCTAAAAAGGGGAGGGAGGGAGTGAGTAATGTCCTATTTTGTTTTTATTATAAAAAAGAACAAGGGGGTAACAAGCACCACTTTAATTTGCAACTGTTGTATTTACCCTGTAACTACGCAAAACAAGGGGGTAACAAGTTGGACACAAAACACAAAACAAGACTATTTGCACAGTAATCACAGAGAAAAATATTACAGTAGTTTTAATTTAATTGTTTGATGGCCAAATTAAACTCTACATTTTTATTTTTTTGCTATAAAAACAGTATACATTCACTAAAATACAAACGTTGCATCATGCATTTGGAGGTGAGCTTGCTTTAAGATGCACTGATCCTTGATGGTATATCATGCAAAGTTATTTGGTGATAGTGGTGTTAGGAAGTTGCTGGCGCGTCTGAGATCGACGAATAATCTTCCATAAGGTAAGTAGACTCGTGAATGACAAATTATAACAGAAACTCGTTAACTCATTTAACTACATGTCCAGTTTTGTTGTTCAGTAATCTCCACCGTGTATCCTTTAATATCACTCATAAATATAAGATTGTTGTTTAGGTCATACATATCACACCACACAATATTAGAATGGGTACCCCTTAGTTTTAAAATACTTACAGTATAAATAATTTGTAATTTCACAGGTTGTTACCCGTTTATTCCCCAAACGTCGCATATTATTCCCCTGTAGGTACTGAATAGGTACACTATAATTACAAAAAAGGTCCGCGGTAACTTCAGTTTAATTACGCGGTTCTTGCATGTTACTTATCTGGTTTGTTACCCCTTATGACCCAAACTTAACACGGTGTTCCCTTTACCTACCTGTACGTTCTTTATAGGTACACTATAATTACAGAAACGTACACCATAAATTCAATGTACTTACGCAGTTCTTTGCGGGTTGTAATTTAAAGCGTTACCGAAAAGTGAAAGAAATTTGTTATCCTGGTAGTTGTTTAGTAGGCTACATTAAATGCTTAAAAATGAACACGTCCAACCATGGTTAGTACAAGTTTACAATTGATATTTTCACTCGTGTATAACAAACATACTTACGTGCTGCTTCTCAGAAGAACCGCCAAACACACAGTGAGGGAAATCTGGGCTTTTTATACCTTACATTCAAACTTACAGGTAGGGCGCTTGCATTTAAAGATGACGTCACAGGGGAATTATTTACCCGTTTTTAATAAGATTGTTGTTTGTAAAACTATAATAGCATTATATGCCCTCTCTCAATAAATGCCAGTAACATTAAATCTTCTGTGTTATTTTATAGAATGCTATTATTTTCAACAGCTTTGTTAACTAGTTTTGATTAGTTTATTTTTAAATGGTATTATCCTAACGGGGGAGGAGCTAATCTACAAAACGACGGTCCCCTACGAACCTACCTTGTAATGAGCTGTTTGTTTTAACTGTGGTTGTACAAGTGGACTAGCCGAAATGGAAGGAAATATTAGGCTCGGGATGACGCCCATAATCTAGTTAGTTCTAGCCTATGTAGAAATAAGTTAAGCAGTTATTTTAAGTAATGTTATTATACATATACTGTAATACAGTCATCACGTTACCTGTTTAAAAACCACATTTAACCACGTTTTGGAATGTCAGCTGGCAAGCAATACAATTTTTTTTTACAGTCTTGTTTGATTATTATTTGTTTATTGTGATTGCCTTGCATGCCTACAATAAAATGCGGGAAAACGTTATGGGAGCCAAAAATTGTATATACCCAATATTAGACCCATCCATGATTAAAATGAGCCTGCTGTGTTAATAACGTGTGTAACCTCTTACTTTAACCCGGCGTGTGTTCTGTCCAATATTTACACAGCGCTGGGTTGCCAGTTATTTAAAGAGAAATTGAACATATAGATCAAATGATTCTACATTCAAGACTTAAAAGTAGTTTGTTCTTTAGGGTTATAAAATATTTTTCCAGCTTATTTTTGAGCACTAGAACATTTCTTCTAATACCTATTGTTCATCCTTCTTTGAGCTTTCTGGATTCTTTATTGCAGTCAGGCTTGATGTTCAAGCAGCTCACAGCAGTCAGGATTTTATAGTAAATTAATATGAATATGTATATTTTATCTATATTTCTATGCATTTCCCTATATGAGTAGGGACCCTGCCCACAGCAGAATCAATTAAGCAATGCTGTGGGTAAGTTCCACATTTTTCACGATCTGAGAATTAACGGTTATAAGTCTCCAAAACTCTGCCTTTCCCTGAATATGTTGGGACACTGTTAAGTCGAGTTTGGCGTCGAGTAAGCTGCTCAGTCGAGTTATAATGTGTTTATATATTACGGGACTTGATTGTAACCAATTTGTGTGTTTCCTTGTGTAGAAATCGTTTTATTCTCTTTTTCTGTGAAACTCTGCTTACACACCGTCTTCATTATGCAGGTATATTGTTAAACTTGTTGATTCAAATCGAGTTGTATGAGTTTTCCACTAGGTGTGGATGTTTCTTTTGTTTAATTGTATTGAAAATAAGTGTCATGTATATTTACAACTGAAACACTATAGAATCACAAAGAATTGAAGTGACATTAAAAAAAACAGTTTTGAAATAAACAGGGCAGAATCAATCAATCAAGAAATGCTGTGGATATCGTATTATTCTCTTTTTCTGTGAAACTCTGCTTACACGCTGTCTTCATTATGCAGCCTTTATTATGCAGAGGCTGCCCAAGCCACACATCACATTGGTGCCATGAAGTTGTGATGTTGCTGTGGGTCGAGTCTTCAAGCAGAAGTTTATAGAGATCACCGTGCTGCTGCATAAGGACTGAAAGTGTCTGACAACAGTTGAACAGTTTGTCATCGATCCGCAGCCTACCGTGACTGAGGGACTCCTTGGCTTTATCCCAGGGGTCTCAAACTCGCGGCTACCTGACAGTAAAGGTTAGTGTTAATGCGGCCCGCACGTTTTCCCTATTCTCATATCCATAATGTGACCCCCTGTGACGGTTTTAGTCGAATCTGTTTTCAACGCTAGCGCAAAACTATCTTTGGTGACATACGACTGAAATCATCGTGGAGGGTCACATATTACATATTTCTTTTTTTTTGATTATCTTTTTATTAGATATTCAAAAGAACAACATACAAAATAAAACCAGAACTGAACAAAACAGACAAAAGAAACAAATACTGTCAGCACTACCTAGAAACAAAATGAATACTTACATGACATAGTAACACCCTAGATATGAGTACTTCACAATTCTAAGGATATACATCTTACTACCCAATGAACCGGACACGAATAGACTCTACAACTCTTTGCCAGGCCTGCACTGTTCTTGGTTGGCTTTATTAAGTCTAGCTAAAGAGCATTCCATATTAACTATATGTTGCATATTCAATAACCACAGTCAAGAAATGTCTGCCTTGGTGTCCCACCAAAGTGCAATTATTGTTTTCTTTGCTGCAGTGAAACCTGAAAAAATAATCCTTTTGTCCATTGCGTCAAGGTTCAAAGAAGAGTCATCATTTAGCAAGCACAGGCAAGGATCCGGAGAGATCTTGCAATTAACCAGTTCTTTTAAGTCCCGACAAACTTGAGTTCAAAAATGATTGATTACCGAACATTCCCAAAACATATGATACATTGTACCAACTACAGAATTTTGACATACAGTGCAGTTAGGATCAGACGTTAATCCCATTCTGTATCGTCTATATGGGATCACATAAGCCCTATGAATGGTTTTAAAATGAATAAGTTGGTGACTCCAATTTCGAGATGTTTCACTTATATTTGACCATACCATAAGCCAATCAGGACAAAGCCCAGCCTGTTCTAAATCCTTTTCCCACACTAACTCAATTGACAAACGTTTACACTGTGTTTTTAAAAGAGAGTTATAAATTTGTGAAACCAGACCTCTAGACTCTTTTGCAGGATCAAACAATCCTGCCATTGGGTGCGAAGGTAGTGATGTATTCCATGGAACTCCATAAGCCTTCATGGCTGATCTCAATCTTAAATAAGTAAAAAAGAGTGACCAGGTATGTCAAACAAAGTCTGTAAATGATGAAATGAATATAAACCCTCTTTACTATAGATATCTCCCAGTGTGCAAATTCCCTTAGAGGCCCAAAGTGGGCATGTGAAAGGTTTTTTTCCTGTCAGTAAATTAGTATTATTCTATAGGGGGGAAAGTTCATGAAATTTAGGTACTGTTTCAAACATTTTCTCTGCTTCTACTGCCAGACAAGGCAATTATAGCGCCACTGTGCCAGTGCAGTCTCTATGTATTTCCCTGGCACCTTACAATTCTCGTCCATCCAGACCTTCATAGCTCTTTATTGGAATGCCCAATAATATAGTTTTAAGTTAGGGATAGACAACCCTCCCATCAATTTAGGACGCTGCAATGTGGAAGATTTAATTCTAGCTCGTTTACTGTTCCATATGAATTTGGAGATCAAAGATTGGGTTTCCTTAAGAAACTTGGGTGGAGGAGACATTGGAATCATGAAAAACAAGAAATTGAGATGAGGAAGAATGTTCATCTTAACAATAGAAATTCTTCCTTGTAAAGAAATTGGTAAAGTATTCCAACGCTTTCCCTATTATGTTTATGAATAATTCCCGATAACTTTGCATATATTTTAATTCCTTAATAAGACAACATTACTTACGGGAATGGAGGGAGGATATTGAACATTAGTGGCAGCCGAATGAAGGGGTGTAGTGTGGATTTATGCCAATTTATTTTATAACCTGCTAAATTCTTAAATTTACTGAACACGGATAACACTTGTGAGATTGATACTTTGACATTGGAGAGGAACAAAAGAATGTAATCTGCGTAAAGTGAAATAGAATGTTTAGAGGCATGAACAACAATAGGGTGTATAGATTTATGCTCTCTTATGGCTTGTGCAAGGGGTTCTAATGATAACGCAAATAATAGTGTTGAGAGAGGGCAGCCTTGTCGTGTGCCCCTCTGCAAGGGGAAAGGTAAAGACAGACAGGTGCCTGTGATAACAGGCGAATCCCAAATTTTTCATTACTGCCCACTGCACAGTCTTCAGTAGGCAATTCTGCCATATCCAAAATATGAAACAATCTCCGGACATTATCTTCTGCCAAACGCCCCCTAATAAATCCTGTTTGATCAAAATGGATTAATTTATCCATTACCTTATCCAATCGTAGCACTAGAGCTTTAGCATATAATTTAATATCTCCACATATCAGTGATATGGGGCGATAGCTGGCGCATTCCATGGGATCTTTTCCATCTTTTAACAGTAATGTAATAAGAGCAGTCTTTTGATCCCTATGAAATGTTTTATGTTCTAGAGCATAGTTTATAGAATTTAATATTAATGCTCCTACTGTGTCCCACAAGGCAAGATAAAGCTCAGGCGGAATTCCATCTAAGCCTGGAAATTTTCCTTTTTGAAGAGATTTTACTGCCATCTTTAACTCCTCGAGTGTTAGGGGGTCCTTCAAAAAATCTATATCTGCCAATTGCAATTTTGGTAAAGTAATACTATTAAGAAAGATGTTACATTTATGCAAATATACAGAATTCTCAGAAATGTATAAGCTCTTGTAAAAATCATAAAATACCTGATTAATTTGTTTGGGATCCGTAACAGTGTCACCCTCATTCGTTTTTATGACATTTATTGAACATTTTGCCTCATTTTGTTTCAATTTCCATGCCAACAACTAACAAGGTCTGTCTCCCTGAAAATAATATTTTAGTCTGGTTCTATGCACGATGAACTCTGCTTTGTGCAAGGACAGAGAATTATATTCCCCCCTTAAAGTGGATATAATATTACTTCTTTGCTCTGTGAATTGTACTTTTTGTTGACCCTCCAAAGTCTCCACCTCTTGTTCAATCTCCGACATTCTCCTCATTTTTGATGCTTTCAATTTTGAGGAGAAAGCTATACAGAACCCTCTTATAAAACACTTGCAAGTCTCCCATAATATCTGTGGATTTTTACAATGTGATCCATTAATCTCCAAGAACTCCTTAATCTGTTGATTAATTTGCGTCATAAATTCAGAATTCATCAACAAACTGTCATTAAATCGCCACCTACAAAACTTAGGAGTGATGGCAGAGGGGATAATATTGCAAAGTATCAGAGAGTGATCAGAAATGAGAATGGGCAACATTGTTATATGTGGAATACTATTAATCAGAGATGGTGAGACACATATGTAATCAATCCTAGAATATGTATGATGCCGGGCTGAATAAAAAAAAATCTCTCAAATTGTTATTTCTAAAGCGCCATAAATCAACGAAGTTTAGATTGGATATAAATGTTTTAAATGCAAGCGACGAAATTGAATGAGAGGATAGTCCCCCAAATGAGCGGTCCATCACTGGGTCTAGATAAGAGTTGAAGTCACCTCCTATAATAAGGGGTGTATCAGGAAATTTACTTTATCAGGAAACTTTTTTCCAGTGACAAAAAATGCCGGCTTATATGTATTTGGGGCATAGACAGAGACCAAAAGCAGCTTAGTGTTGTTAATTTTAACAAGAGCACATACTCCCATTCATCAGATTCTCTGTGTAGTCTATTGATATCTGTAATTTCCTTCGTACTAAAATTAGAACTCCCTTTGTTTTAGTATCAGCACAGGAGTACACCACAAACTTAAACTGTCTGTTTTGAAAACGATGGACATCGGCAGATATAAAAACTCCTGAATTAGTGCTATAGATACAGATTTACGGTGTAAAAATTCCAAGCATCTAGTACGCTTGATAGGAGAATTCAGCCCGCATACATTCCAACTAATAATATAGAGCTCCGCCATTCAGACAAAGAGAATAGCGTACATTATACAGAGTGGGATTTTGAAAGCATATCTTGTTTATAAAATCTAAGTAAACGAACAATTGTGCTGACAGTTATAACTATGTACACCAGCCGCCAGGTCATGTATAGCGACCCCGAGGCTTGAGAAGAAAAAAGAAAAACAAAATCACGAGCCGTGACTCTTCATAGACGGCAATGCAATCAGCTTAATATCCTCATTCCCCAAATTCTTCACACGACATCCCATGCTTACAAATGCATTTACGTTACATTCTGTAAAAATAGTTAGCAAATAAACAGACCGACCTTCATAGCGCCCAAACACTTAAAGTCTTTCAGTGGAGCGCACCATAACTTCCAACCTAGGTAATCATCTCCTGCCCGTCATCTTCCCTGGAGTTGCGATGAGGTCCCATCATCGAGGCTGTTGCTGATAGTTTCTTGGGAGTTACCGGATTCTCCTTGGAGTCAAGGAATTTCTCTGCTTCTTGTGGTGTTTTAAAGATGAGAGATTGACCTCCGTGTGTCAATTTAAGCTCAGCTGGGTAAACGAGGAATGGCCTGAGACCAAGGGCGATCATCTTCTTTCGAACTGAAAAGTTTCGAACTGAACTGACTGATTGAAATATATCAGTCTGTGTATAATGAATGTATACATTATACAAGTTTCACTTCTTGAATGGAATTAGTGAAATTAACTTTCTGAAGATATTCTAATTATATGACCAGCACCTGTATATACAAGAACAAGAAGAACAAGAAGCGAAGCTTGAAAGCTGCTCTGCAGACTGACTCGGCTTTATTTCTCTGATAATAAAGTCTATCTTTTGGTATCAAAATTCGGAGTGATCCTTCTAAGAGGCCACCTGCCTAGGAATTACAGTCATAATGGTTGCACACATGATGTTCATGTATTGTCTGCTGGAATAAAAAGGGTCTATGTGGTTTTCTGCATTTATCATAGGGTCTGTATCGTTGGACTCATATCCTACATTAAAGGTCATGAGTGTTCCTGTAGCTCAGTTGGTAGAGCATTGCGTTAGCAGCGCAAAGGTTGTGGGTTTGATTCCCAGGGGAGCACACATACTGACAAAATGTATAAGTTGAATGTACTGTAAGTTGCTTTGGATAAAACTGTGTGTAGCTGTGTAGCCAAATGTGTAGTTGAGTTTGAAATTTGAAACCATTTTCTAATAAAATCGCAATCATTTTGTAACTCTCTGCGGTCCTATAATTGTGTTGGGAGCGTTTTACCTGCCTGTGTTTCTGTTAATATCTTAGAAATTCTCTGCCTTTCTGACTGCAAAAACACACCTCTCAAATTTCACTCCATTTTCTTCCATGCAATATAAAAACAAAAAATATAAATAAAATACAAAAAAAATACTCTGATACAGAGAACACATGGGAAAATACAGTTCGTTTCAGAAAAACACAAAACTATAAAAATCTCTCACGCCCGGCCGGCTTCTTTACACACCCATACAAATCAGCTGCTTCTCTTATCTTCACACACTCACAGTCATACACTCTCCTTTTCACTCTATGAAGCTTTACGCTTCCATATTATCACATTTACTTGGGCCCATTAACAAACTCATTCCATCACCTAATACATTCTATTTGACCCCTGCCTTATTATTTCATTGAGAACAAGGGCTAAAATTCTTAGTCAGGATCTCTGGAGGCAAAACATTTAAGAAATGTAGGTGAGAAATGTCATACATGGGTCACAGAACTTTCCAATATTACCAAATTGAAACCTCCTCGAACTTCAGACATACCCTCTGCTTTTGGACAACTACATGTTTGTTGTGATGCTGCAGAAAGGGTATATGGTTCTGGGCTTAGCTTTAGAACACAGATGAACAAGAGGAAATCCATATCTGTGTGCTGACCTTTCTGAAGTACAGATGATCAAGTTTACAGACCAAGTCACATTCTGGGAAGCCCTACTGACAATTCCCTGTGGTCTTGTTCCCCAGGAGTACAAGAAGAGTACTGGCCTGATCCGAGTTGGTGCACACCACACTTTTCAGATTTTTATTTACTTAAAATTTTGAAAACCATGTATCATTTTCATTCCACTTCACAATTATGTGCTACTTTGTGTTGGTCTATTGCATAAAATCTAAATAAAAAACATTTCAGTTTGTGGTTGCAATGTGACAAAATGTGGAAAAATTCAAGGGGTATGAATACTTTTGCGAGGCACTTTAGCTACTCAGTGTTCTGGTGCATTTACACCAGAATAGTGTTTTTTTTCTTGTTTTTTTTTGCTTATTCAATGTTTTGCTTATTCAGTGAGTCTTATTTAATTGTGCATTGCACTGCAACACAGTAGCTAAATGTCTGTATGTCTACAGATTGTATCAAAAAATCTTGTATAAACAACCATGGCTCATTATTCATAAAAATATTATGACACACATATTAGTCACTTATACGTAAATAATATGCACTACATATAGGTATAATTTGTATATATGACATATGGCATCCTTTAACAATTTAATCATAGTATTACTATGTACTCATAACACCATGTATTTTATATTTTTTCCTGTTTTGATCATTTCTCCTTATTTCTATACCTCTTCCATGTCTCAACTGCTTTTCAACAATGCAAACTGTGAAAAGCACTATGAAAATAAACCTGAAACGTAATATTTATATTACGAACATGTGCAATGCAGATGTGTGTACATTACGAAAAATTTATTATACATACATAAATGTGTATTTGTATGGGGTAGATTTATATGTCAATATATGGCATTGTTCCAATTTTGATAGGTTTCATATATGGCTTATGCACATGTACAGTACATGTTGCATGTACATGCCATCTGGTGACAAAAAGAAAAACAACATGACTTGAAAGTCATGTGACAGTAATTGCTATAAGATGGCTTCACTGTTCTCTGCAGTCACCTGTTTTGTAATAACAAAAAGTAGCAGCAAGTTTAATCACCAAGTTTGAACTGCAAAATAGTCTAACTTGTAATAAAAGAATGCATGTAGACAAATTCATGTGCAGAATCATGTCACATGGACAGTAGAGAATTTTATTTAAAGATGCCTTAGTGTAAGCTTTATATCAGCAATTGTATCACTCAGACGCCTACATGGTTCCTTGTCATTAGCCTATTTATGTTTGTAACCTTAAATTCATTTAGTGCTGCTCATTTTATGTTAATTCCAAGCAAATTGAGAAATTTTTAAAATAAAAACAGCATGTGTTGAATATAATGTTATATATGTCACTAAACTGAGAAACATCAGAAAATGTGTGAAATATGTTTTTGTGCCAATACAAAAGCTTGTCTAACAGGTACCATGATGTGGCCACTGTTGAATTAATAAGAAATTAAAATATGTTTTATCATATACATCAAAAAACGACTCCTGCAAACAAATACATTAGATCTATCTTAGTTAGATGGCACCTATCATCAACTCCTAACCACCTAATCTGTTGGACATCAAATGGAAGTTGGACAGCTGCATTTGTGAAAATATCTGCATGGTTTATTGTGAGAAAATCAAGTTGAGAGAATCTCCCAAAAAGGTTTGTTGTAAAACACAGTACATTTATTTGTGGCACATCTTTATTATTTTGTTTTTGTATTTGCAATGCGCTATCTGTGTGCTTGAGAGTTGCACTTCCTTTGCAAAAAAATTGTGTTTGTTTGCAAAATGATGGTTTTGTTTGCTTACTTTTGGTGCAATTTTTAGACTTTTGTTACTTGTGTGTGCTTACAAGTTAGGTGTACTTGTATACACAGAGCAGTATACACTGTTACCCTAATCTAATGCTATGTACATTTACATTTAGGCATTTGGTAGACACTTTAATCCGAAGTGACTTACAAGGTAAGTAAAATAAGCGAAAAATCACAAGGAGGCAATAACATCTGCCATGTGCTGTTACACTTATTCCAAAATTTCATTGCTTGATGGAAGCTATACCTGTAGTAAGATAGGAGAAAGAGTTAGTAGTTATATATATATATTCGATATATATCAATCATTTATTATTTGTGTCAGGTATTGATGGAAGAGGCAGGTTTTAGCTGTTTCTTGAATGTAGTGAGGGATGCAGCAGACCAAACTTGGAGTTTGGAAGATTATTCCACCAGCAAGGGATGGTGAAGATGAACCAAGTGAATGTGTGCCTTTAGAAGAGGGTATTACATGGCGACATTCATTTGCTGACTGTAGGGATCTGGAAGGTGTGTAGATGCGTGTAAGTTGGTGCAGAACCAGTGGTTTTCCAGTATGCAATTTTGTATGTATATGTTAGGTTTTGGCCACTGTTTGATAACAAGGATAAAAGCACTGTAAGGTTTATCTTCAAAGTATGGCATAGGTCAGTCTTCAAATAGGCCTTACGGAGTGGGTCAACCTAAGTACAACAATGAAGCTTTTTTTTGGCCATCCTCTGGTTTGGACTATGCTCCAAATGTATATACAATAGTGTGGTGTAGCTTGTTCTGAGCTTATACAACTATTGTGCATTCAACTACAAAGGGGAGGACCTTAATCAGACAATTTCTACCCTTAGATTAACCATACTAAAACACATGAAGCAGCTCTAACTCCAACTTGAAATCAATTAGCCTGTTCAAGTGTGTTTAAATGGGGTAGGAGGAAGCAGAGACATCAAAGCCAAGATGAGAAGATGGAGGTTTACGGAAGCAGGTGGATATTGCAATATTGTATTTGCTACAAATAAAATATTTACATTTTTTACAATAATTTGATAAGTTTTGGTGTACCAGTACTTTGTGACCTACACACAACTGTTTCATACAATCAGTGTTACATCAGAAAATACCATATCAATAAACAATATGATTTACCTTATAGACATTTCCACAAAATGTTTACCTACATAATATGCCATCCAACTATTTACACAATATTAAAAAATTAAAACTAGTCAATTCAAACTGGATTCCTTTTACCAGTTAAATATGTGCCTGTAAACATACAGGTAATGTATTTATGTTACCAGTTGACAATGTAACTTTTTATATTGTTATATGTCTTGATGTTCGAATAGGACCTTATTTACATCTTAAACAATTTAAATAGGACATCACAGAAAACAAAATGGACAGCTCATTACACCCGGCTTATGTCATCCAACTTAAAGGGATCTTTTACCTAAAGCTGCTAATTTACTAAACTTTGGCCAACCAAAGTGTAGATGACTTTTCCTTAGTAGAACGTAAGAGAGATGACTTTCAGCTGACACCATTGTTCCTGGTAATTTGTAAAATGCAAGTCCACAGGTGCCGTGCCTTTTAGGATGGATAAAAGTATATTCAGGCAACACAAAACTAAGCCCTGCATTGAAGCTAAACGATTGGTCTTTTCAAGAAACTGAACATTAGTTAGTCCCTTTAAATAAGCAACTTACAACCTTGCAATGGCATGAAAGAAGATAATGTTGGGTGTACATTCCATCATCTAAAAAATACCTAAACTACACAGAAACACCTAACCAAACTTGATGACCTGAACATTATCACAATAGCTGTTAAGTTTTAGAAAATGTTGCTGTAAATTCACTTATGGTAACATGCTCAAGTGGCATATCAGTTTTTATTTTGTGTGGTAGCCAAATGAAGAAAAGCTTCCATTGGCATTTTTTACAACAGGTAAGGATCACATTAAAATTACAATGCAGAAAAAAAACCTGTATAGATAGAATGTTTTAAAGAACTTCCCCAGAAATATTTGTGATAATGAGAATTCTCGTGAATTGTCACTTGTTGGTGTGGCAGTATCTTAAATCTTCTGAGGTAGCTTTAACAACATCTTAGTTCATAATCAGAATATAGTCAGGCCTACCAGGTTTACATTTTAGAGACAACAGCTGATCACTGTTGCATCCCTCAATGTTCCTCCTCATCAAAATTCAATTTGACCATTAGATTTCACACTTTAATAAGATTAATCAGATTAATCTTTAATCAGATTTTACGTTTTCACACTTTAATCCTGAGCTGGCTTACAGGAAACCAGGAAAGAAACCGTGCACATGGTCAATTGTAAAAGGAATTTCCTGAATTTGAAATCAATGGCAGATATTTTTGATTGCTGTAAATTGTTATCCCAAATAAAAAACAATTATATACAATTATATATAATGCATTTTCATACTCATTTATTCTCATATATTGCTTTCTATTGGTACACTTATAGAAAGGCAGCTGTCTTCGATCTGAGGTGAAGGTGAAGACGACAACTCCTATCATTCCAAGCTGCTTCTGCAACAGACTTTACACCTATTTTACTATTTTTGTTCATTAACTTATAATTAACAATTGTTGGATATTTATGTGAAACTTGGCAAATATGTTTATTGTGATGGGCTGATGACATTGATATGACTATGGAGAGTCACGGTCATAGCGTCACTAACAAGAAGTATACCATATAAAACAAACATTAAAAATAGTCAACTTCTATTTAGTCACTTTAGCCTTGGTCAAAACGAAGTAATAAACAATGTAGAGGCAAAGCTGCTATAAGTTCTTAATGGATTTGTAATATCTTAAATATTGTTGCCATGGCAATGTGTCAAATTTTAAAACCCCAATCAGTTGTTTTTGAAGCACTTAGCATGCTTGAAATGGCATGAAATTTGATACACAGTGAGCAGCTGTTAGACATGGGCAAAAGCTTAGACAGGCACGGTGGGGAGCTCTGTAGTGCCCCTTTTGACTGGGTAACGGGGTTAGTTTTGCCTATGGTCACCAAACTTAGTGTGCATTGTTCTCATCAAGCCGGACAACTTTCAGAATTACACTTATTAGTACACTTATTAATACTTATTAATGGCCACTTAGAAGTTGTGTGTGGATTTTTTTGTCAATTCCCGGTTTTGAATTTTTAAATACTCCTCCTAGGGGGTTTATGAGATTGTAATCAAATTTGGATAATTTTATCCTAAGACATTGAAGATGCTTAATTGCAAGGGACTTGCATTTCCAAGTTGCCATGGCAACACAATAAATGTATGGCAAAAAATAAAAAAAGGAAAGCTCTTCTCTTCTGCCTGCATTAAGTGATTTTATTGAAACTTGAGCTGTATGTTTGGTCCCAGGGGCTGATGACATAGAAATGGCTTTTGAAAGTCACCGCACCACCAATTGACAGATGGAAGCATGTCACTTAAAACGGCATTTAAAAGAGTCCTTTTAAATTTACCCAAGTAACTTCAGACTTGGTCAAAAAAAGAAAGAGATATTGAAAATGCTAAACTCTGAACTGATTGTTGATATCTCTGTTGCCATGGTAAGGCAATTAATTCATTTCATTTGATTTCATTCAAATTCATTTGATGCTTCCTATTACTAGATCACTATCTAATTAAAACATTATTATTAATATTATTACTATTAAACAGGCTACCTGTCTGGGTGGGCAAGTAAAATTTTCTTTTACTTTCAAATTTCCCTTTTTACCTTTAAGCCTGTCCCAGAAAAGCATTAAAGTCGAGCCCTGTCTGCCGCTTACCATACAGCAAAGCATAAAACAATATTTTTTTTTACATTTACATAGGGCTGGGCGATAAATCGATTTTATCGATTAACTCGAATGTGTAGTTTACATCGATTTACTTGAATGAAAATCGGTTTTCTCCTTAACGTTATGTGCAGACGCTCCCCTCTGAGCTCCCGTAGAATGGGCTCAGCCCTCCCCCCCTCGCGTTTGCCATATTAGAGATACACAAACAATATGGCAGCGAGCAGAGAAGAACTCATTCAGAAAAAAGTCATCCGTAATCTGACAATGGTTCGGTTTTGCGGTGTCAGACGAACAACAAACAACACCCGGCTGCAAAGTGTGTTTGAAGTCTGTTGCTAGCAACGGTAGCAGTACGACCAATTTACTGCAACAGAAACATGCTGCCAAGTGGGAGAAATGTTGCAGCACAAGCACACCCGCCAAAAAACAACCTACAGTTGTACTAGAAACATTCACAAACTGCATCCGCTATGATAAAAATGGGGCCCGGTGGAAAGCGATCACGGATGCTGTTGCAATGTGTATCGCAAAGGATATGGTGCCCAT
>JAZGTJ010011011.1:0-17412 GCA_036877575.1 Botia almorhae
GTGACCTTTTTGTCCATTCTGTCACGTATTGTTATTTTTTTATGAGAGGTGGGTTACGATCGTGTGTTAAATTCAAATTAGGTTACACTTTTAATATTGCATATCATGACCTTTGCTTTTTGTTCTGTTCCTCGAAAATTCATATGTATGAACTTTAGAGTCATTTTTGACTCTGTCCCAAGGAATTTTCACTGAGGGGCTTGAGTCCCCCTAAACAAAAAGGTAAGCACAGAGATCTGTTTGCGTTTACAAATCTATTAATCCTCATTCTGTTTGTGCTTAAACTGGTGATTTGTTGACAGTGACTCTAAAGAGAAATTATTCGAAATCTGTTACTTCAGCGTGTACATTTGACGCATTTTGTACGGTCATCATGCTTTAAAAGATGGAGCATAATGTGACAGGCATGCATGAAATTAAAAAGGACTGAGACAGAAATTGTCTGTTTCTCAGAAAATTAAAAGGACTTCTGGCTTCTCCAAACATCAGCCGCATTCCTTGAAGCAGTTTAAGTGCATTGAAAATGACATGTTCGGGGCGTAAATTATATATCTTTCGCCTGGTGCATTGGCAAGCTGGTGAACTGGGATGTGTTAAGATGTCTGAATCTTATCTGACCTAATGCATTCAGCATAAGATTCAGAGCCACCAGGCTTTGGACTTTCATCCATGAATTTCCATCTGAAATGCATTCATGCGAGGACTGTTTTGTCAGGTCATTGAAAGGACAGTCTAATTCCATGAAACACTATTCTGCCATCACAACTCCTTCTTACTTGGATGGAAAGAGATCATTAGTGACGACTGAAGCATGCGTCGCTTATGCATGTATGTGGGTCAGTTTGTGCTCTATAAATAGCACGCGGTGTGTTTGGATGTGGTTTTGTCATCTGGCAGAAAGTCACACTTTGCTGCAGGACGCATCCATTGGGAGGCACAGCACGATGTGAACCGTGTGACGAATCGGACAGCATGTGCTTATGGTTGAGCACATATATACTCATCCAATAAAACGTGTATGTGCAATACAAACTAGACTTTGTAACAATATAGAAAGCAGTACTGGTATTGTTGATAAGACTGCATTTATGCTGGTTTAAAATGTTATAAAAATGTTAAATCTCTGAATTTTATACCATCTATAATCCAGTGTGTTGACATTGACATCGTTTATCATTAATTAGGCGTCCAGAAATCATTTATTATCAGTGACACATGCTGATTTGAGGTAGCTTTGTCACCATTGGTGACAAAGGTGAGCAAAATTTAAGTTATTTGCATAACTAAAATTTTGTTTAAATTTTGCTCACCTTTGTCTGCATTGGCGCAATGCAGCGTTTACCAATAGGAATATGACAGTAGAGCACATGATCAACCACCTGATCTGATTGGATATGCAGTAGTTGAGTTGGAACAGCTAGCAACCAATAGCCACTTGCCAACCTACGTTCATTTAATCACTGTCAGTGTGAACATAGTCCCCCACAGTCTACACAAAATTGGCAAGCAGTTTCTTAATCTGGCAAGTATAAATCTGAATTACTGGCTTTAAGAAAATGTCCAGCACTGAGGGTGTTCTTAACAGGTTTCCAGGTCTAACTGGAAACCTGTTAAGCTGCAAGTTGTGTTTACAAGGTAACTGATATAGTTTGAGAACTTTTATAGAAGAACTAGTCACTGGCTCATCAACCCTTTTAAGGGTATTCAGATTTTTTAATAGTAAGTAAACTAGACATAAACTAGCGTAACTAGCAGAAGTTTTTCCACAGTAGTCTATTAAACGTCATGTAAAAACGTAATGTGAAGAGTGGTTGTTTCACATCTTGGTCTGACAGACTCTTCCTGTCTGTTGGAAGTTTGTGGTTCATGGCCAGAATAAACTTAACTGTTGACCAGAGTTAAGGCCAACTGGTGATCGTGTGACTGTACAAGGCTAGTGTGAACATCCGTTCAGTCAGCCTGTGCTAAATAAGAACCAGAAAATCTGTAAAACAAATACAGTTTTTAAAAAGCTGTTAGACTGGCATTAAAATTACTCAATTACTCGTTTTAGGTCTTGCATTTACTTTGAAATTGTCACTCATGTAAAAAAGAAATAACTTCTCAAAGGTTTACACAGAATTTCAGTGTGTACCCCATAATACACCGACAATTTTCAGCCGAGACTTAGAGATCCTTCACTTGATACAATATTGAAGTCCTTCCCATTTGAAAAGCCCTCAGTCACATTTGTGTCTGAGACAAAGCTTCTCAATATTGTTAAATAGGCACTTGAGAACTCAAAAAATGTTTCCTATCATCAGTGAAATGCTCTTGAAGATGTCATGCATGGCTTAGTTTAATATCCTAAATAGACCTCCGAGTCTGTTTAATTTCCTTCTTAGATTCTGTGACATTTGATGCTGTCACTGTATCTTTGGTGCACTGGGGTAGAGAATATTAGGTGGTGGCTTTTCTGAATATCCTTTCTCTGCACAGCTACTGGTGTGCCTGTGTGTGTGTGTGTGTGTGTGTGTGTGTGTGTGTGTGTGTGTGTGCGCCTTTGGCATGAGTCACTACCATCTATTGACTCAAAGCCATTGTAATGATTGAATTGCCAAGCCATTGGTACTCTTGAAAACCCAGCCACTGATTCTGTAAGGAGTGTTAGCCAAGAGATAAAATAGTTTTTAGAGAATGTCAATAAGTGTCGCTTTTCCTCTTTTCCTCTGCTAACAGCAGTAGATAAGATAATTAATAATGGGAAACCTGCACCTATTTGATAGCTAAAAGACAAAGGTTCCTTTTACTTCCCTTTTGTGTAGGAAAAGTTCTGCATGTGCTACATTGTTTTGTGAATGCTAAATCGTAGTAAGGCAAACTAGACAACCACGCTGCGCTGGTTGCCATGCAGGGCATTTCTGTGATGTGTTTTTAGCATGTTTCTAGGGTGTTTCTAGGTCATTGCTTAGTAATGATTCAAGTCAACAGAGCTGAACCACAAGTCTTAATGATATTGGTCCCAAGTGAATAGATATGGCTTCGGTCCATCCTTCAGTGTACATGTATAGGATCATTTTACCCATTTAATCATCATGTCAGGCATTCAGAAAACGTGCCAAGAAACATTTATTATTTTCACCTTTAAGAAACTGTTCAAAATCATAGCATGCGATGACATATTAGCTGAGGCCAACTCTGAATGCAACAATAAAGTTTGAAGAACTCCAAGGCCAGGCAATAGCTAGAGACAAAGGAGAGATGCGTGCGTGTGTATGTTTGTTGTATGTGTGTGAGAGAGAGAGTACATTCCACTTCAGCATGACACATCTCCAGTTGTCTATTTACAAATGAAGAAGATAAAAGCGAGCCATTCCTCTTAAAACATGTAAAAATTACTCATTTAAAGTTCATCAGTTTTCTCACCAAACCAACAGACCACAACAATTCATCACAATCTGGTTGGTCCTCCACCAATTAACTTGTTTCAAGAGGCTCCCTGTGAAAATAGAATCAATTAGCCCCTTTATTTGCAACTAATGCCAAACAGCTTGTTAGTGAGCCACGGGTGACAGTTATCCCTTTGCTGTAATATCCTGACTATTTGCTTGGCTAAGTGGAACGAAGCTACGTCTGTTTATCTTGCTCTCTCAGGTTGCGTGCAGACATTCCCTCCCAATGACCTTCCTACAGGTAGCAACTCTGGGCTAAAGTCAAAACAAACACAGCAGGCTGTAGCTGCACCTGAGGAAAAACCGGCCTATTCATGTGAGTTTCAACCTTAGCAGGGAACTAATAGTCAATGATTGAAAAGCATATTTTATTACTTATCTTAGATTTCTGGAGGTTAGTTAATGTTATGTTTAAAATTCTTTCACATTCTTTCACATTGTGTGCTGCATTATGATGTATGCTGCTTGCTGTTTTTTATTCAAGCGTAATGCAGTATAAAATAATGAATACAACCTACAATACAGTATATATTTCACAAACAAGTCTTCATTAAAACATAATGCAATATAATATAGTTAATGCAGCTTATAGTATAGTATGCATTTTATAGCAATAATTGCTGTCTCGTGATCTTCGACCAATTGCAAAATGTACCAAAGGTTAGCACGATAATACTATGGTTGTTTTACCATAATATTACCCTTGTACTCTTTGAACTATACAGTGTAAATTGTATATTACAGTACCATGGTATATAAAGTCAACTGTAGCATCGTCATATGGTTAATATTAATACAAAATATAGTGCAGTAACTGTTTTATGAATTATCGTGGAAAATCTCACTTCTGTTTTTAGGTTTCCTGCTGTATTGAACCCATGTCATATTAATAGCTTACTTTGCATATTGTTGAGTCAGTAAACTTCATGGTAATATTATTACATTTGATGTTTGATCCTGAGGGCAGTTTTGTGTTTTAGTATCTAACCTGATGTAAAATCTGAGTCTTAAAATAAAGCAAGTTGAGAACCACTGCAAAGTGTGTTTCAGTTCATTTTAACCAGTAGTGATAGTCAAGCTAGTAAATTCTTAGTAAATATTTGTACTGTGTTCTGTACTACAAGGAATCTGTAGTATATGCTATGTATGTTTAAAATGCTAATGTGTATTTCTGAGATTGGGGTAAATTAAAGCAGAGGTAAATTTACTGTTCTTTTTATTTATTTCTTATCAAACACTGCTGATGATAATTGCACTAAATGTAGTCGAGCTGATAGTGTGAAGTCATGGGAGTCTCAGGGTGATATCACAGGGTTAGAAGTATTAACACTAAGCAATTGGTTCTTTGCATGAGGGGCCCCGACGCCTAAACAGTTGATAATTTTTTCCCTTTGGAGTCTTCTGCCTTGTCTTATCAGCCTTAATTTACATGTGATGATGTATTTTTGGCCTCACTGAGACCTTTTTCCTGCTAAATTTGTCTGTTGTGAGACGTAGTACAGATCGCTTCAGTTGACAGGAACACTAACTAAGTTAGGATAAAACTGTGTGTGTCTCTGTGTGAGGAATATAAATAGGCCATGTTAGAGTGGAGCTAACACTCTACTAAGCTAATGACATGTGATTCTGGCTCAGTTGCCACTACATTTTGTTTCTAAGGAAAAAAATCTACAAATGCACTTTTAGTGACAAGTGACAACCGGCTCCCACCGAGACCTTTGCACACAGTTAAAAATTACAGAGATTTCATTTTTTTTAATTGCTGAATTTCTAAAAACAAAGGCTATTTAAAATGTGCTAACAAGGAAACCAATACATTGTTGCAAAGATGTAAGATTTACAATTCAGCAAACTGAGACACAGTCACATCAACTGTTTTTTGATTCCTTGACTAGAATGCTAGCAGGATAGGCAACAAAATCAGGAACGATTTACTGCTGCGTAATCTTGTGAAATCGCTTGAGAAGAGATGTAGGAAATCACACATCCTATAATTTGTGATTAATTGCACCCCATTGGAAAGATTAATGTCAGAGGAGGTTAATAAATTACATGTTTTTGGCTTTTTAGATTTTGGCGTTTTAGATTAGCAGGAGCGGAATAATCGTGAGGTGAAAACCACGAGAGCTCAGGAACCGAGCGAGACTCTTTCATTTTACTGAACTTCTTATCAAGCAGTAGGCGGTTTATAGTTATTTCATGAAGATTGCTGTGGTGGGTTTAGCAGGGCTTAACCTGAAATCACCTGTGAAGTAAGCTGGGTTTCAGCCATGCCTTCTTGCAATGGCCCACCTATACCTCAGTAATACATTTCGTATTTTGCTTTCTTACATCTGGAAAGCTAAGGTGAACAGTACATTGTGCCCCACTGTTGAAAATAACGATCGTTTGGAGTTTTGTTTCATTTCACATCTCTCACTCAACAACATTGAGTTTCTGTGGTTTTTCCAAGTTTTATAAGTTTAAGACGAAGTACTTGTGAGGTCCTGAATAAATCAAAACACATTCAAGTTCTACCAAACTTGTTTTTTTTTATTTTTCCCATTAGCCACTAGCTGAAGCTAAAATCAATCAGCTCATAGAGAATGCTATCAATGAGATACAAAGGTCAATAGCTGAAGCTGGTGTGCGTTACGAAATATCCCAACACTGATATATATTTCTGTGGTCGAAGATACAGCTCCTATATGAACAGTGTTCCTTAAACAAAAAAAATGGATTATTCATCTTTATTCTTATATGGCTGTTGGAAGGCTTGAAATACTGCTCTGATAAAAAGCATTGATTTTAACTTTGCTTGATTTTTCTTTAATATCTCTTGTTCATGCCCATAGATATCAAACAGAACATCATACAACTGTTTTACTGTGTTAGTAGTCTTGGCTTTGATTGGCTCTCTATTGTCATGAGTTACAATATATGTCCCGTACAGTATACTTCTTGTGATAAAACATTTTAGGATGGTTTCCATCATGTGGTGAAACTAAAGGCCTATTCACATCAGACCAATTCAATCTGTAACAATAAATCTAATTCATAACAACTCTGACTTATTGTACTGCAATGAACACACCAACCATTCAAAGAATGTCAAATATCTGGCTTAGTATGAAAAAACAGCTTGAGAACTTTTTAACTTTAATTTTGACTTTGAGGAATAAAGGTTGCTGTCACAGATAGGTCAAAGTCATTATCAGATATCCAGATGACTATGTGTAGACAGTGTACAAAAAATGCCATGGCAGGTGATTCATAAGTAAATAATATCTTTCCCCGACTAGAAAAAGCAGAATCTTATGGCTGTAGTGTTCACAGCTCTCCCTTGCAAGACCACAAGCACTTCTCTGCGAAATTGAACGACTCCAGTCTGTAATAGGGTGGAAAAATGAGAACAGATCACACAGCGAGATATGCATCATCACCGCCACCTTGTCACTGAACACCCCCAAGGGTCAGTGCATCTGCTGCTACACACTGAAGCCACGGTAATGAGCCCGTGTCATCACCGCTGAAAGGCTCGTATTTACTTAATGGTAGAAGTTCAAAGACTTATTTTACAGCAGAGACGACAGTGAGACTCTGGAGATGACCTTAACAATCTGGCCATGGGAGTAAGAGCTAGATCTACCATTTGGACTGCAGACAACTGTTTTCTTTGTTTTCATTACAGATGTTCTCAGTACAGAGAATAATGAAACAAACAGCAGAGAATAGCAGAAGTCATTAAGGAAGGGTGTTACATTGGTTTACTGTTGAGTCAGTGTTCTTTTTTTATTTAGATTCATAGGAGCGTCTGTCCTTCTGACATTGAAAGTCGTCTCTGCACTTTCTCTGTTAACGCACTCGTGTCTGCTGAACGAACTGTTTGAAATTTTCTAAATGAAACACTTGGGTATTTAACCCTCCGGATTTGGATCTGCCAACATTGGAATGTTCTGAAATATTGTTGTGGAATGAAATCACCAGCACTTTATGTGCACCAAAGTAACTCCGCTGATAAAAGAACAGATTAAGCTGCTCTTTGAGCCTGTCTGGTTGCCGGATTAAGAGGAGTTTGAGAACTTTTCAGTTCCTAGGTCAGTCAAGGAGGCCTGTTGGTCTACAAGCCAAATGCAATGTGCCATCTTGGAAAAATATTTTACTGAAATGTTGACCATTCCAGGATCAACTTATCGGAGCGGTCGATTGTGGCATTTACCTATACATGATCTATGGCCAGCTTGGCCAGTCTAGGAGACTAGCTAGACCATCTAAAACCCACTAAGACCAGCAAACCAACTTAGGCTGTTTTTTTTATTATGGGGAAAAGTAAAAGCCCTCTTCATTCAATATTAGATGCAAACCAAGGACCTTTCCCTCAAGGATTGGTTGAAATCTAATCAAAATGGTTCTCATGACAGATCAGCTCCCGAAACAGGTGCTTATGGTACTTGTCTTATTAAATTCATGGCACATTACAGCGTGTACCATATGCCTATCTAATCTGGTTAGCTATTGCAGGCCTGCCACAGATATAAACACAGATTGAGGATTGATTTATCAGAGGTCTGGTCCACTTCTGCATCATTTATCCCTTGCAACGACCAGGTAAGATGAGCAAATGTCTGCTCCTGTAGTAATTAATATGTGCCGCCCCTCTGCAGTTGTGCTCCAAAACTGCGCTGGCCTGCATCTGCAAGCCAAAAAGCAGTAAAAAAACATAGTAGTGTTTTTTCTCTTTGTTTTAAACTCAGGGTTGTGGTTGTTAACGGGGATTGAGTGTTTCCGGCTTTCTAATGTCAATCCAGAATTCCCTTCCAGATCATTACAGCATTGGGCATAGAGTCAAGTGTGGTGTTGGACCTGCATGTTAAATCCCAGATATTCTCAGTAAATTCATCAGCGTTCAATTAACGAAAATGAGAATCAAAATGAACAAAATCCAAAGGCAAATGCAACAGAAACTCATTTAATTCTGCAACTGCATGTGGTCATTAAATATCATTACGATCTTACTGATTGCTCATTTACACCTGTACCACCCAGGGCTGTTCTGAATGTTACTCGAGCAAATGTGTTACTTTGAGGCTTACCGCTTAAAATCTGGTCATTTTTGTATGAAAGTTTACAGGTTCCATTATTTTCAAGTATTGCAGATTTGTGTGTTTATGAGAAATGTACCTCACGCTCAGTCAGTATAAAATCCTACACTTATGATTTATGTACGCAGATCGATGTTCCGTGCCAGGTTCGCATTGTAAACTCTAGTGTAATCGAAACTGACTGCAAATAAAGGTCAGATAGCTGTTGCTGTGTCTCTTCCAGTTATTTTTCAAAGACTATGTGAAGTGTTCTTACTCGTAAAATGACTAACTAATAACTAGTACATGCTGTGCTAGAACATCCCAAAAAGATCACCAGATCAAAGCATACTTTCATCAGAGCCCTAGAACAGACCAAACCATTCCCTTGTTGGCCAGATTTCATATTAACTATCTGCCCAGCAACAACAGAGAAGACAGCAGAGATACTACTTGTCTCTCAGTATAAACAGACAATGATTTGGGTAAAAATGTATTCCCAAATGTCACTTTACAAACTAGCCTTTAAAAGAAAGCTAAGACCCCAAGCTGATTTGTGAGACTAGCTTGGCCAAGACAGGGCTGAAAGCATTGTTCTGGGGGTGGGGGGGAATTAACTGCAGCTCAGTGGCGCATCTGTTTTGGTCAAAGCAACACAATCGGGACTGTGGCATGAAAGTGTGGGGGAGTACAGTTCTGTCAGCACATCTAAATAACAATGACCACCCAATAACAGTCTGGATCGGAGACGGTCTGATGGCACAGGGCCAATCTGTTCTCACTTTGCAATTTCAAAGAGCAGAAGGTTTCGAGTAATCGCCATTGATCTACTTCAGCATGGCCAAACTTCATTGATCCGATTCAGGGGAACTTTAAAAGAACACATTGACCAGAGAAGATGTTTGATGTTTATGAATATATTTTGCTACGTTGTTGTATCTAGCCACGGCACTCTGCTCAAGGCCTCACTCCCACACTTGTACTGTAGGAGTGTTTGGAATTCACTGGGTGGGATGGTAGGCGAGGTTTCGGTGGGGGTTGACCTTTTCTCTATGGTTCAATGTGTTTTAAGCAGCCGTGACTGAGTTACTTAGGCCTCAGTGCAATGGAAGGGGTGAACAGGTGGTCAATGGATTACTACAAACATGGGAATGCGCATTAAATCAGAGCCTGGACGCAACACAAATTCACTGCATTTTGATCTTGAGCAGAAAATTGAGCACAAAAGAAAGTCATGCAAAAGAATTCATTTATGAGAATTATGCTCCTGTCTTCACTCTTAAACCCTCTAACTGATCGCAAGGAAGCACTAGAAAGTGCCTCCTTGAGTGCTTTTGAGGACAATAGGTATATGCTACAGTATATTTGCCTGTAATTCCCAATTACACAGGTGTTTAAGTTGCATATTGAAAATCTTTCCTGGCCTCCTTTTTCACTAGCCACATTTGAAATGAGATTGACATTTACATTTAATCATTTAGCAGACGCTTTCATCCAATGCGACTCAAAAATGAGGGAAAACCACAACCAATTTTTCATACAGCAGCTAACAGTGTTAGAAGTACAGCAATACTGAGTTTAAGTAAACCAGAGTAGTACAAAAGTACCTTTAGTTTTGGTTATGGATTAAGTTGTCACAGAAGAGGCATCTTCAGCCATTTCTTGTGATGTGTGAGGCTGTTATGGTTTCAGCAGATTGGCTGGAGGTTAGAAGCTCATTCCTCCACACAGTCAAGGTTCTTGTAAGTGATTTGCTGCTGTGATGGTACTACCAGGCATTTCAGATTTAGAGGCAGTCCTGAAAGCCAGTGCCATAAGTTTACATTGATGCATATATACATATTCACCACAGATAACAGTAATGCAGATTCATTATTTACATTTAATTATTAAATATGAGTTGTTAGAGATTAAAACATCTGCAGTGAGTCACTTTCTGTTGAGTAAATCTGTAAATATTACTGGGGCTGAAACCAGACTCAAGCGTGGCCAAACATTAAAAATGCTTTTATTCCGCAAGTTGTTAAAAATACTGTATTTAAAAAGGATAAACTCCAAAACTTTGATGCTTTTGGCTTTCTGTAGTTCAGTTCACACTGTGCCTGGATGACACTTTATCATGTTTTGTCGCTGGGTCTTTAGAAGTTAGCAGACTGTTTCAATGAGCACTTTTAAAGAAAAAATACTGTTGCTGACTTTGACACGCTTTGCAAGGTTCATTGCATCATGTCTTAATAAAATAGTTTTACACAAACCACAAGTGTTCTGGCTTATGTCCCGACTTTGCCACCGAATTTCTCAAGCACAGCTGACTTGTGACTGCAGAATCTTGGTGCTTATTACTTTTGGATGGGGGAAACTTCAACTGTACAATCAGCAAACATACAATTTCTATTTCTTTTACAGATGTCTACTGAACAGCAAAGTACATAATTTATACAAGCATCTGTTCCTCACAAGCTACAATATGGCCGTATTGTAAAAATATTGTAATTTATGACGTCAAAAATCTGATTTACGAGATCTTAATTAATGTCTTAATTATAGAACGTAATTGCAGCTGCGAATGGATTTTACAGTGACAAAAATTAACAGGCATGAAAACTTGACAAGTTGCTAAAAAAATATTGAGGGCTTAAGCCCCAGAAACGTACCCCTAGCACTGCCCATGTGACTGTCCCCCAGCCAACAGTATTATTGGACTGTCTTTGGCAGTTCCTTGTGACCCTATTCATAAAACATTCGCTTTTGCCCTCATATGATGCTAAGTTCACATGCACCAATTAAACATATAATTAGAATGTAGAACCATCATTTGGTTAATGACATGCATACCAGATAACAGAGCCAAATGATATGTTGCCTAGCAACACTCCATTGCATTAACCTCTAATGTTCATTCTTAGTCCTTTCCTCACCCTAGACCAATGACGCTATCCCACAAGATTTGCAGTGTAAATTAATTTCAGATTTATTCAATTACATTCAATTGAATCTCTAAATACAGCATGTATTATTATGTGTCATTGTAAAAGGGGTGTGGCATCAACATCCTGGAGGTCTTGAATAGCCATTTGGGAATTCTGGCTAATGAGGTTGGAATTTCAAATCGATTTTGCATAATTTAATTGAACACATATTTATTATTCATTATAACGTACGCGTATGCAACAAGAAATATCCCGTAATGCAGGGCGAGATTTAATATCAAACAGAAACAGCATTATGAACCTATTCATCACTTAATGTGATTCACCTCATTCATTTCAATTATGACAAAATAATGCAATTACTGTAATACATCATCACCATAGAAACAGAGATGTTCATCTCCAGGTTTATGCACATGACCGTAGCCTGGCAAACCTGACGTTCTCAGACCTTTTCTAGTCTGGGTTCTATTGTGGTCTTGGGAAAGTCCCTTCCTATTGAGGGTAACTGCGATTTGAGAACAACCCCAGGCTTCACAGAAACGTCACTGTAAGATAGCAGAGTGATAGCAGGACACTGACTTTTTCTTGGCATCGGAGAGGAGCGTTGGGAGTGGAGCCACCAATGTTGGTTTAACAAAATGTAAATTACGAATCCGAGATGCCCGATCGCACCCTTGTTTACTCTGAAATCAATGGATCATAAAGTTGTATTTAAAGGGTTGTATCTGTGCCGCTCCTCTCAAACTGGCTCGCTCATAGTCTTGTTTAAAAGTGCTTCTACGGCCAAGAATTCCCTTAAAAAATTCAAAGACACCAATTACTTCCTATTTGCTTTATGGCTCATTGAATGCACAGCAACACCCAGAGCCTCTCCGGAATATCTTTTTTCTGCTTTACAAAGCTGGTGACATCACAACATAAAACCGTGTTAGGGGCTTTGCTGTTGCAACCCACTCCAGTGCACAATGACAGCGATTTTCACTCTGAATAATGAGGTATCAAAACACTAACCCCTGTTTTTAGACAAATCTCAGGCAGTCTGGGATTGAAATTACTGTGGAATGCCTCCAAAGCTTAAGGCCTCTGTTTTGAGGTTTGTCTTCAGGGATCTCTTGGCGCAAAGCAAGCATTCCCTGGGTCTATGCTAAATGCAGGAGTGTTTAAGGATAAACAAACCTCTTAATGAAAGAACTGCTGATAAGCCAGGTGAGACGCTTCGAGTTATGTTGCCCTGCGGACATACAAGCTTCTCACAATAGAGGAGGCCTCAGGTGATTACAAAGGCCTCAGCTGAATGGCATACCAAAGGTGTGCAGAAGATACCAGAGTTAGGTCAGGGCTTTTGAAGGAACCTCCAAAACAAAAGATCAATGGCATGACTTTACATGTCGCCCTACTCACAAACTTTAGTGACCCGTATTTGTGCCCCAAGGGAACAAAAAAGAAGAAAGGGTGTTACTAGTAGGATAATCAGCCTCTCACCAACTTTCCCATTGCAAGTTAGAGACGAGAGGCTGGATCCTGTTTGGATTACCTTCAGTTAATTACACTACAGCAGGCACAGATGTTTTTAAAAGGTCACCAGCAGTGTTTAGATACAAAACAGATAGGAAAGAAAATCACAAATGAGACCTCTTTGATTCACCTAGGCATCAATGAGATTAAATCGAGACGTCTGTTTGAGTCAGATTGTCTTTCCTGAGAAACAGACTTTCCTGAGAAACAGACTGAGAAACAGAAGTAATATTTCATTTATTGTCTAGTTTTAAAAGAGATCTCAGATTCTCAGGTTTGCCAAGATACCAAAATCTGCAATCAATAGTGAGTGTTTTGCAAACATATTTTTTGTGGTTCAATTCTTCCAGGCACAAATGATCACATAATTTTTGTAATGCGTTAAATAAATATGTGTGTAAATATGTCATTTATTTATACCGTGTCAACAATTTGTCAATTCGTGTTTCAACAATTTGTGTCTCTTTTTATTTCTGCTAAGGAATTTTAGGAGAAACCTCCAAAACACATTTGATGCATAACTACACATTTCATTATGTTTCCTGGGCGACCTTTGAGCGATGAAATTTTTCCCTGGCATGTCCTCAGGCTTCAGTGGTTAGCTTGTGAAACTCCAACCCGTGAGTCTTTAATTTGCTAAGGAGACAGGTGTTGCTCCTTTAAATCCTCCCTCCAAACCTCCATCTCGTTTACAAGCCTACATGTCCACTCAGATGTTTATCTTAGCCTTGTGTCATATGATATCAGAGCCTTTCAGCTACCTGAGGCTGACCCTCCCTCTGCACGTCCTCTTCTGGGGGCTCAGGTTGCGCGGTGAGCTGTGAGGAACAGGGTTGTGTGGGTGTGAAAGTGGGTTTTTGTGCATGAGCGTCCACGTTGCGGGCATAATCAGAGCGATTAGTTCTCATTGTTCTCTTGTTGTTTGCTCAGCTGCTTGAGTGCTTGTCTGGCAAAGCATTTTTTGAACGTGACTGCTGGTGTCCAAAACGTGCTCAATTATATCAACACCTGTCTTTTCAAGAAAGACACCAGCAACTATGCAAATATTTGTTGATTTTTAAAGGAAGGCCAATGTTTAGGAATTATGTAGCTGAACCGTAGGCTTTCTCCTTATATATTAACGGCCTATATCACATTTGAAAATTCCATTTGTCCCAATTTTAAAAAATTCCAAGTTTAATGAGTTTGGTTTAGGTTCACTTAACCTTACTGAAAATTGTAGCTTGTAGACCAATTGGCTTTTCTGTTGCTTAATATAAAAATAACTGGAACTGTTTTTCAGCTAACTCAGAGAGAAATCTGTGATGTCTGTAATTGTGGTACATTGTTTTTCTAAACTAAAGCTAACTTTCTCATTAAACTTCGATTTCTGGTTGCTCCTTATTATAATTCTAGATTATTTTGCCAATTTTCAAGGTAAAATAAGAGTTATGGTTTAGTCACTGCTGGCATCCAATCCAATGTAAAAATAAAATTAAATAAATAAAGAGAAGCCAACAGACTGTTGAGAATGGTTACTGTACTACATATGATCCAAATAATGTTAAACATTACATGTTATAATTATATAGCCATTTATATGTTAATTCTAATGGGTTTTATGATTATTGGGTTACATGATCTTCAGTAACACCAACATTCAGACAACAGACACACAACAAAAGAAACAAGGCCAAGCAAAAACTCATCATGTGCTTTATTACGATGGTGCTGTAATTGGAAAGCTTATGGGCTTTTTTGCTGATGCAAGACTAGTGAAACTTCACCAGTGCTTTAGCATCAAATGTCATCCATTAAAGAAAATGGACTGTAATGTTATATTGTGTGTAATGAGCAGTCCGCCCCCCCCCCATAGCTGCAGCTTGTTTAATCAGATCAATTCCAGTGTTTATAAAATCTCCTTAAATTCTTATTGTTGCTTGCCAGCATCATAATTTTACTTCACAAAGTAACACGAGGGAAATTTTATACCAAAATTGGATGAAAGGGGTTTAGCCACAAATCTCCATCATTTATCTTAATACAAATAAGAGGAACTCGAAGGCATGATATTTACTTTGATGAAATTAGGATGTAATTATGTAAATTATGTATGTATCTAATGCAACTAAACTTTAATGAAGAGCGAGGGTTTTAATTCCTCATTTTATTCCATTTCTCATTGTATTCACATTTATAAAAGTGTCCTGCAGTTTTCAATTCTTACAATACCACATTTCGTCTTTTATGAGTCGTAACAACTAAAGTGTTCCATCCAATCAGATTGTGCATAGATGAGTGATGCGATTGGTCTTTAAATATGAGTTAATGATGTAACCTCACTAATAGTAGGAGACATGCAGCCTAACTGGATATATAACATGATATAGATTATATATTTATCTGATTTCTCACCCTCTGACACACCATTTAGATGCTAATACGATTCAATCTCCCATTTTCCACAGGATTTGTGCGTGTTAGCGCACGGGTCAGGTCAACGGCTGTATTAATCAAAGTTTGGTATTAAAATCTTCAGCGGTCATTTATTATAATTTCAATAAATTTTATGACTGTTATACACATTTATGTTAATTTTTAATACCACAAGCGTCTTATATACTTATACATGGCCTAAACACAATCCTAGGATAAGGGCGAACAGTGACCAATATCTTAAATTTGTTCACTACACACAGCTGTCATATTGTTTTAGATGACTTGGAATATAGTTTAGAGTGTGACAGCCCTTGGCCACTCTGAACTGCTTTTGTATGGCAAGAGTTACATAATTCTAAAACAATTTCTGCTTATACATTCCACAGGAAAAAAGAATCAGCGTGCAGGTTTAGAGCAATATAAGGGTGAATAAATAATGAATAAATAATAATCTCATGATTACTGGGTTAAAAGTAATCAAACTGCATTTTTGTTTTTGTTCACAAATAACTGAATAACTGATCTTATCAAAAGTTGTAATTAATGCAGAGTTCTGCTTTTTTGCAACTGCGAGTGAAAAATATTGCATATCAAGACAGACCACCCACAGAGATATTTCAATTTTGTTTATGAATTTGGATGTGTTTGCCTGTGTGATGCAACCAGTAAGGATGTTCTAGTCTGAGAGGAATCGGCACAGATTGACACAATGCATTGTGGGTATGCTCTGACACATGCAATCTTTTTCAGACAGACTAGATGAGCAATGTTATTGTCCTTGCATGCTCCAGTGAACCCATTTAACCTTATCATTGAGACATTTTTGGCCACTTTACAAATAATTTCAGCAGCCGAGAACAGAGGCGACTATTTTAAACAGATGTCGCCCTGATAACTGTAAATGATGCACACATGCTTTAATTGGAACAGTTGCTATGAATGAGGTTTTTTTTGGTGCTCAGCTGTCTTCTTTGTCTGTCTACCAGAACCACCCCTTTGGATCCCTTTTAAGATGGCAATAAAGTATTAATCAGTAAGACACAATGTTCACAAGGACGCCCTAGCATGACTGGGTCAATCGCATGTGACCCAGAAGGCAAGCACTCAGGTAAACATGCGCTGATGCACACGCACATATGCGCGCATTGAACGCAGACTTCTTGCCCATCTGAATCTTGGTGTTTGCTCAACTGTGGAGCGAAAACTAAAGCAGACAGATGCATTGAAAGAGAACATTTGTGCATCAAAGCATGTAGATGTCATTTTCTAGGCAACACACTTTAACACAGCTTGAGCAATAAACATAGCCTTCACATTAAAAATTCATGATGCTTCATATAATGCTGAGATCCAGTGCTTCCTCATTTTAAGAACTACTGAGAACAAACTAAATCCTTTGGCAGTGCAGATGCACTGTGCCCGCCCATAATCCCACAGGGCCAAACTGAAGATGCAAACAGCTGAGCTTGACTTTTATGGTACAGTATGATCCACATAACTAGATCACAGTGAGCATGTTGGTTTGCTGTGAATCCTTTTTTTACAGTATTTCTTCATTTACAGTAACAAAGCGTAAGAAAAATGTGGTGAGTAAATCTTACAAAGAACATCTCAGCGTATTTCATCTAAAAACAAACGTAAATAAAATGTTATATTCAGCACAATAAACAAAGACTAATCTGGGACAATTTCATTTAGGTTTTGCATTGTGACTATTTTCATGACAATTAGCCACATTTGCCCAATAATTCTCATTTATTGTTAATGCAGATGTTTTACTATTGAGTTTGTTTGTAATATTTATTATTCACATTGATTCTCATAATTGCAATAAAGTAATGAGAATCATCGTGTCTGAACACCAAAATGTATTTATTTTTTACTTAACATGAGTATAAATTAAAAACAGAATAACCCACATCACCATGATATATTGTATGTTTTACTACATATATACACACACATATATATAATAATAGATCATATAATATATGTAATAATATATATATATTATTATAATAATAATTATAATAATAATAATATATATATATATAT
>JAZGTJ010011012.1:0-17412 GCA_036877575.1 Botia almorhae
TTTAACCATTTAAACATCTTTTATATGACAACATATGCATCTATGACTATTTCTACACAGCAGCACAATACAGCTGTCAGCACTAAATCCGGTTCTGTTCACACACAGGTCATAAACAAGTTACAACTGAATTCTATATCTGAAGTGAATCTACATCAGAGAAAACTACATTCTGAGAGCCAGCTTGGTACAAGCATTACGAGTTACAGAAAGGGATTGAGTTTAAATAGACAGTATTCACTCCACTTCTGTTTGATATTGTATTAACAGGACAATTGAAGTCAAACCTTTTATCAAATATGATTGTCAAACCCAAACACTGTGTGAACGTAGTCTTTATCTGTTGTATAATTACATCCACTAAACTGAGAGACAAGACAACCTACCAACAACCTACAACCTACTCTATAATAAATTAAATTCTAATATCAAACTGAGGTTTGTGTGGTTGAATGTGAACTTTCCTCAGTCAATTTTATTTATCAATATCTCAGTAAGATTGATGTCATGGCCGTGTAAAGTGACCGCAGTAGCACAATCACCAGTTTAGAATGGGACTGGACTGCCATTTCCTTTAACTGCAGCACAGGAACATGGAATACCCTGTTACACATGCGGTCCTTACAAAACACAGACATTAGCTCACATCACTTAGGCATAGTGACAGCAGGAGAGATCTCATGATCTTCCAGCTAGTTCCAGATAGCAGGCTGTGGATTCAGAGTGTGAATAGGATTTATTTATCCTCTGGTTATTGCAACTTCTGCGTCATTCTCATGATGGCAGAATGATCCTCTGAACTCCTTCTGAGCACCCGAGTCCCTTTCTATTCTCAAAAATGTGTGAAGATACCATTTTTCTACAGCTCTGTTAACTTTTGAAACTCTACTGCTGAACATTTTATTGTAAGTTATTTGGAACTTTGTATCTCATATCTCGTATCACATCTCATTTTACTGTACCATTGAAATAACCTGCTTATGTTGTAACATTCCAGATTTGTAAATTCCTCTGGATAAAAGCTCTACTCAATAAATAAATGTAAAAAGCAGTTTGAAAGCAGCGGGTCATGTGAGAGTAATAATTCTATACAGTTCATGAATTCTATCTGAACTCCAGAGGTGTAACATCCAGTATAAATTCAGTATTTCCAGCAGCTCAGAAACAGCTGTACATGACAGGTTTATACACCGAGTGAATGTCAGTATGCGCTAAATGTACTTTTCCAAATACGCTCTGAACCATAAAGGCAATGTAATATCTCTCCTGAGAGTGATCTTGCAGGCCATTTTACACTTCCATCTGAAGTGTTGCTATAAAACTAGCGATGCTACAATCTAAATACAACAGTAAATAGCTGGTGGTGAATTTACTGGACAGCATAAAAACTGCACCCAGTGTTAATGTAGGTGTTTAGCAATCAATCCAGATTACTGAAATTGTCACACTGTTTAAATGCGTTTTACAGCACATTGCAATTTAAAAGTGCTTTTAAAAACGGCCTGTCTCAGAATTCGCTTTGTGTTTCTATTGTTCACATTTCTCAAATTAAAAAATTTTCTCTCGTTTTCTTCTTATTAAATGATTTAAATAAATCATTAACGCTTAAACTACATATGAAAAGAATTTAAACTACCGTATATAAATAGCACAGATGCTAATTATGGCCCTTTAGTAAACAAGGGCTGCGTGTCGTTTCCTTCATCTCACACCTTCCAGATACTAATAAGAAAAAATGCTGCCCTGTTTTCTGCATATAAATGATTGTAACTGGAATCTGATAGACAACAGATGAATAACAGTACTCAGCAATAAAACAAAAGGCTTCTACAACTGAAGAATTTAATATACATTTTATATGACAGAAGTGTGAATTTGTAGACTTTAAATATATGAAAAGTAAATGTAGCTCTATGACAGTAAACGGAAGAGATATACTGGGTCATTGGACTCGCATACGGCATGTTATTGCAATAATCTTCCTCAAACAAGCTTTTAGCAACCATTTCCTCTTCAAATCACGTCTGCCACGACTTTCTGTCAGTTTTCTTTTAATATGCATTTATTCTGTTCTTTTGAGCAGCAGACTGTTTACTGCCTTTGTGTGCTAAAAAGATAAATGACCATGAAAGGCACAAATAAATGGCAGCTGAATACCAGCAACAAAACAATAATGTGACATTCCAGTATAAAACATGAGCTACTGTGGGTCCTTTTTCTGATTGTAGGGTGGTGTTGTCATCCCCCTTTATTCCAACCTTTAATTTTTCATATTGTATTTAAAGCTGTATTAACAGTACTAATCATTACCTCAGCAACAACAACACTATTAAACAGATTCTGAAAACAGACAGAATTCATAGTGTTACTCAGTACACAGGATACAGAAAAACACAGCCGGATGGCGCAATATAATTAGCATACTGCTCCAGCCACCACCAATCAGCAGAAGCTAACCTCATTACTGTCTGTAGGCTACATGATCTGCTTCACTCAGGGGTGAATTAATTACATCTAATTACACCGTCTGTAACACAAGAAAAGTTCTGTATTCAAATACAAGAAATCTTCAATATGAATTTAAATGAACAATGGGCCTTTGGATAAATTATACTGCAGTCAAGAGCAAGAATTGATATTGACAGGCAGGAAATACTGCACCTTTCCTGTGTAGCATCCGAGTTAGTAGGAAGAACCATGGGAGCAAAATAATTAAACATATTGGTTCCTAGACAGACGCTGATTATCCTGTAACACCATAATACTGGATTAATCAGAGCTAAATCATATTTCCAATGACTGGCTCTGAAGATGCTTGCTTGGGAATAGATATTGGCGTTTCTGTTTAACCCAAGGGTCGAATTGTTTCATAGACAGGCTGCAAAAGGTTATAAAAGAGGTCTCGATTAGATTTCGCTAGCCAATTACTCCCTCTGTGTCATTATATCAGCCTCTTCTGGACTCAAGTCCCCTACACAATGATAAACAGTTCTGGTTTCCTTGTTTTTTCCATTAGTATGAAGTAAGCTTTTATATGAACCATCAAACCAGTATATCTTCACTAAATATGGCTATTGGAACCAGATTGGAACCTGTTTACATTTCAGTATTCTAGTCATTTTTCAAGGTAGTCTATGAAAGCTGCACTGAACAACAGTTTAAGAATAAGAAGATCTTATATTAAAAATAAGATCTTTTCCTGTCTTTAATGAGGTCATATACAATCATTCATCAAATCGAATCCATAAAATCTCATTTTATGTGGAACTATTCAGATATGCTCCTGGAGGTCACCTTTATTTCTAAAGCCCTCGCTATAGTTTAGAACTGCGCACAACATATTCCCATTTTATTTAGCATTTACACTGTGTTATCATCAAATAATGTCTTATTGTGTGGTATTAAAAAACATAATTAACATTCTGTTGAGTGATAATACAGACTGGCAGTAACTTACATCCACCATCACATTCTGTTAGCCTGTTTCTCTTCACACACAGCGTGTGTGTCACCTCAATTTAATTCACTGTCCTCAGCTAAATGACCAGTGTCATATTGACCACGGCACATACATGTCTCCCTGTGAAAGGAGGAACGTGACCTAGCCGTGAAGCCAAAGACCGAATGAATTAAAATCAGTCAACCCTGAATATAATGGAAACGCATGTCCAGATATTTTTACAGAATATAATTACAGAAGAGGCAGAAGAATGAGTCAAACAAGCCAATAGAACTATAGTTAGCATGTTTGTCCCATTATAAATCAAACCATTGACTATAGCACGCAAAAGGAATGTGCACAATATCATATATTTCACAAGGCCAACATTTTCTACCTACAAATTCATGCGAAATGATCATGCTATATACATTGTAAACCATTGTAATGCATTGACTGAGACATTCTGTTTATATTCCCTCCTTGCTTTCAATAGATCATGTAAAGAATATTACAGCATTGCAAATACATTGCAAACTTATGCTCAGAAGTAAGATTAATCGTCATTCTCTTGGGCATAAACATATATATGTGTCATACATAATTCAAGCACTCTTAAACTTCCTGTGCATCAAAAGCTGCTCTGCCTCATTTAAACTGACAGGGCATGAAAGAGACCGACTGAGACTGTGTGAGCTTTTAACACGGCTTACTTCTGACAGGCAATCTGTGCTGTGCAGTCCAGCGCTAGAGCTATGAGACAAGTGCCTTGTTTATAGATGTGACATCAACCGACATCTGTTCCAAAACCACATGCTCCAACACCAAGCCCAGGAGCTAAAACACACTGAATTACATCACAGAACAATGTATATTTTATATCATTATATCATCATTTATGCACATGCTCTTAACTCCTAAATATAATTTGACACATTTTTCTCGCAAATCAAGTTATTCTGACTGCTGCACTTATATATGTTTACAGTATAATAAATCTGAAGCTATGAAGTTTGACAAGCTAATACTGCAAGTGTTGTTGTTGTACGGTTCGATTCATACTATATAGGGCCGGCTCAGTTACTGTCTATATGAATTAATAATGGGATGTCAAACTCTGTCTCGCGATAACCGGGAATAATGCTGTAACCATATAGACAGTAATGAAAGTATTTTAAAGATGTAAATTTCATAGGACAGTCACAAGTTACAACTGACACAATGTTAATCAATAAACTAGTACAACTGACACGTGAACATACAGACAGTAATTAACCAACAGAAACTTGGTTGCTAATACGTTTTTTTGTCGCATGTTACCTTTAGCTGGGTGAGTAATATTATTTTTTAAATTAGTCAGAGTCAGTTTTGTTAGCGAATGCAGTTTCCACATGTTTATGTGTGTTCGTAGCCATGAGTGAAAGCGCTTGCTCTTTTAACCAGCTTGGTTTCATTCCGAGAGATTCCCTGCTGTTTCATGAAGTTTTTCTCCTTTGCTCTTCAAACAGTTTGTTCATGCTACAGTTGGACAGAACATGCAAGACTCGCTAAAGCTGTCCTGGCAAATGACAGGCCTGCCCCGTGTGAGAACATGCTGTCTGAGAGATGTGGAGAGCAGCCAGGATTGATCAGAGCTCAAGGCGGTAGCTGAATCTTACAGGGATGGTGCGTTTGAAAGCTCTCTGCTTTCTTTCTATCTCCTTTCATCGGCTCCATTCAGCCTCACAGTGGGTAATTGAGGTGCAGGGGAATGGAGACAGAGGGGAATCTGTTTCAGCTCAATATCGAGACTCTTGCATGGATGACCGTGTTCTCAATGCAAAAGCTTCAGTGCAGTGTTGTGGGTAATGGTTGCCTTATCTTCTCAGTCACACCTCCTAGAAAGTGTTCTGGGGCAAAACAGAGACAAAACAGGCAGATGCAAGGCCCACATTTTACTTTTTGCTACTGTCAATGACAAAAATGATCCAGCCATGAAAATGTATTAAAAGCCAAGAAACTGTATTTTGCATTTTTTAAATGTACAATTCAGATTTTTATTCTTACAACTGGGTTATCAAGCTGTTTTTTGTTGTATTTGTGGCAAACGGCACAGGGATTTGTGTCTAATGTAACATATTAGTTTTTGTGACTTATATAGAGTAAATATTTTAAACATTCTAAAAAAAAATTCTGAAAAACGTTACCATACCAGATAAACTTTTGATGGCATATTTTCCACTAAAGAAAAGGTTGTTTTTATATGCCATCAGATTGTTTTTTTAATGGATATTTTGTCATTGATTTAAATGATGTTGTTTGCGACAGCAAGGGTCGGACTGTCATTCTTATAATTCAATAAATATTGCAGCTTTTTAAAAAAACAATGTCCAACTGGTGAGTAATCCAGTTTCATTTACTCACCAAAGCCAATTTTTACTTTTACTTGGTGAGTTTACTTGGTGCTTGGCGAGTGTTAATTTTAGTCCCTAGAGCCGTTTGGTCACATTACAAAACAGAATTTATGCCACGTACGGCAGTTTTATGTGCATATTAATTCCCACATTGTTCGTGGTCCAGTTGCTCAGACTGACAAAATGAACTTTATAATACATGCTTCAAAGGCGGGATGTCAAGAAGATTGGTAAAAGTTTTTTCAGCCTAATTGTGGCAAAGTAAGAACATGTATCTCATTTCACTCACAGCTTCGATACAAGACAGGCCAGTGAGGCATTTGCTATGGATAATGACCTAAGAAGAGTCACAGAATCAATAAAGTGTCAAGAGCGTGAAGGGGACATTCCACACACATATCGCAGCCCACAGTGGATTCTTCAAGCTGTCATCTCTGACCACACAATACTGACCCTTCTAATCCAGCAACAGTGCACAGGTTCCAATCAAAAACAGCTTCTTGTGATTCAGTACAGCAAGCCTTTATTGATTTTCCCTCTGTGCCTGAAGGTAGCAAGACTGCTTTCAATCCAGTAATTTCCCAGATATTACATCTGCTCTAACAGTTTTATTAAAGATTGTGGATGATTCAGATTCCCATCCATGGACAGTTGTCCAGCAAGCTGGTGATTGCAATGATCCCTGACAAGTGTGGTATCTTTTATAATATGTGCAGTCTTTCATTTATATTTTTTTGTTTGCAACCCCATGTTTGCATCTCATTTGCCAAATCGTCAGCAAGCTAACTTCAGCAAAAGCCTAGAATGAAGACCAGATGCTGAAAGCTTATTATTGCTGATTGGTTGTTGTTATCATCAGTTCAGTCAACTCTATATTGATAAACCAATTACAATCTTAGTATCCCTAATTAGTATCCCTAATTAGTTTTACTAACATACATCTTAAGCAATACAAAACCAGTCACAATAACACCATGTATTTTGTTTTTTAATTTTTAGTATATGTAAAGCTACTTTAAAACAATGCAACATTGTAGAAAGCTTAAATAGAATTGATTTTAATTATTAAAGCAATTACCAAATAGATTCTTCAAATGAACAGCTTCTGTTAAGGAACTGGTTCACAATCTTGGTGGATTTATCACTCAAATGCTTCTGTTTAACCTTCATGTTGAGTACATGAGTTGCATCTTAACTCCCATTCTGTTAGAATTAAACCAAGGCAGCCCATCTTTTCTTTAGCATGAGAGAGAGCAAAGCATTTCAGTCGTGCACTCCAATTAATAACAGAGGTCATGTGATTGCAACAAAGGCCAGTGAAACACAATGTACATGTCACCAGCACATACACTGTCCTCAGCTCATTTCCTATCACACAGTTTAGCCCTCATTTCCATGTCTTATAAATATAACATGCTTTCAAGGACTTTGAACACAAAGAAAGCCGTCTGCAGGCACCAGTGTTTTCTAAAGGCTTTAGGAACTTCTCCACAGACCCCCTGCAGAGAAAGCACATTTGAACTTCGGGATGGAAGAGACATTGGGCGTCTTCTTAAAACCATAAAAGCCATATATCTTTTGTACTCATGCTTGAGTTTTGGAGGCTGTGATGCCCTAGTAGGCTGGCAGGCCCTGCAGACTGCTTAGATCCAGGGGTCTTTTTGATGTCTGAGGCAAAAGTCTGTCTACACAATTGACCTCAGGCAAAGAGAAACGGGTCTTGATATTCCAAAGCTGTTTCTGCTGTATATTTTCTCATATGATCACAATCTTTATGTAAAAGGTACCTTCAAGATATTTTAATGATGCAATGATGTAAGGATATTCACACAAGATGAACTCTGGTTAAATCAGAGGCCTAAAAAAAGCTGTTACATTTTACACAGAATGGGCCACCGACTCACGGGGGGGCGGCCATTTTGAAGTCATGGAAAACAGTGCAATAAGTCTGGGAGAAAACGTATGCGGAATGTAGCAGCCAGATGCATGCCAGCACAGATCACCAACAACAATTCATTGGAATCCTAAAATATCTAAATGTATTTTCAGTAGCAAAACAACAGGTTAGCTGCTTTTAAATTATACTAAGGCTGGGATGGATTACAGACGGTGAAGTAAACAAAAACTTACAGTGTGCTTTTTGAGTAAAGCATTTAATTTCCAAAATTTTCTTTTTGCCATTTTGCTCTTTGAAAAAAAAACCGATAAGATTGTATGGAATGTTAAAACATCTTTCAAATTAGCAGTGGGCATTTTGATAGAATGAATAGGACAGAAAAAGCATATAGTAAAATATATGGAAAGATGATGGAAAAACAAGAATTACATAAATGAGAAAATGAATAAATGAAAAAGACAAAAAAAAATCAGCATTTGGATTTGACCTTGTTTTCTCAGATGGAGCCACATCTATTCACCTTCAGGATCCNAAGCATTTAATTTCCAAAATTTTCTTTTTGCCATTTTGCTCTTTGAAAAAAAACCGATAAGATTGTATGGAATGTTAAAACATCTTTCAAATTAGCAGTGGGCATTTTGATAGAATGAATAGGACATAAAAAGCATATAGTAAAATATATGGAAAGATGATGGAAAAACAAGAATTACATAAATGAGAAAATGAATAAATGAAAAAGACAAAAAAAATCAGCATTTGGATTTGACCTTGTTTTCTCAGATGGAGCCACATCTATTCACCTTCAGGATCCCAGGAGCCATCAGAAGGATTTTCTCCTTCTGTGTCTGTCCAAGCATGTTTATTTCCTGAGGACCCCAGTGGGCTTCAACATCAGCTTTTTCCATTCCAATACGAAAGACATTATCATGGTAAATGGACTAGAACAAGAAATGGCTCAATGTGGGAACGTCCACTGATTTAAAACCGCCAGCTCAAGAGCCTGCCCTCATTTTACAGAGAAACAATGAAGTAAATCAATGTATACGCACATATTTTATTTAATACATATTAGTTCTCACAGAAAGCATCGATTTCAGAATGTCTTTTTGATGGCATGGTGTGACACCAGGTTTTGAAACCTCGTTAAGTGATTTAAAAAATAATAATTTATTCAAATAAGCATTTAATCAGCCAGTCTATAAAACCAACAGCTAGACCTTCCTTTTAAAATGTATTGTGAAATGTCTTATAATTCTGGACAATCAAAAACACACACACACTTGCATTCTAATTAATATCTTACATTAGGACCAACATCATAAAGGCAATCAGTGGACCTCCAGTTAAGTAAAGAGAATTTAATTGCCTACCAGCTTGTTCTAATCCAAATCAAATAATAATTATAGCCAAGCTTAATTACAGCAATATTCTTACCCAATCACACAGAGAGGAGTAATAAATAGGCCATAGAGTTTTACAACCACAATAACTTGCCGCATTTTGTTACAAAGATTTTTTTCAAACCCTTTTAAATGACCCGAGATTTTTAATTAAACTGGTGCACAACAGTTATCAGGGTAGTTTTACTACCATGTGATTTACACGCACGCCTGACACGTTAATGACACAGGCTGAACCGAACGACATCCATATTAATAGAAAAAGCAGAAGGAGAGGGGTGAGAAGGACGCTTATAGAATCTCCACTATTTGCCATGGAAATGGCACAAACTCGGCACCTGACAGGCCTCCAAAGTACACACAAAGGTCAGAGGTCAACCGGCAGGGGAATTGGATGTAGATTAGCAAAACCGACAGGAGATAAGAATAAGTGGTCTGAGGCCGGTGCTGTCAGTGGTCTACTGCGGTTTATTATGCGCGTGTCTTAAGCACAGATGCACAGGTACTCTCGTCAATGCATGTGCATATTAAAGCAAAGCATTTATGTTGTGCTTTGCTAGGATTCAGCAGGCTGCACTTTGTTTATCTGATTGTCAGGGAAATGGGCTGCTTCTGAGAAAGTGGTTAAATTTAGATTTCCTACTTTTAAATTAATGAAGAAACCCTGCAAGTTATCTTACAACATTGCCGGACTGACCTTGCAGGATTGCTTGCTTGATCTCCATGTTTGCAGAGCATTAAGGAAACAGAAGCCCTGCAATGCACAGAAAGATTTGCCCCCATCGTGTCTTATTAGACCTGAATGAACTGTTTCACTAAAGCAGCTGACAGCTAATTGACACAAACGTTTTCTCTGGCAATGATCAGATGACAACGTTTAATTAAGATGGAGGGAATCCGTGCGAATATTCAGTTCGAGGGAGGGAGAGCAAAACAGATTGCTCCAGGCTGCCCTCTGAGCAAAGGCTAATTTGATCTCAAATGAGTCAATAAACCCCATTTCATCTGAGCTGGGAAGACACACAAAAGCGGCTCACAATCTCCTCCACTGGGCTGAGTCTAGAAAAATACCCTGTCTAGTTAAAATCCTGCATGATCTGTAGTATAAAAAACGCGTAATCTGCAAGTAAATAGGCATAATTCCATGTTCTCCTCCACCTTTCAAGATGCTCCACATCTGACGGCTTTTGTCTGTAAGTAACTCATTTTTCTCAGCATACTGTACTGTAGCTGACAGCCAAGAATGACTCTTGCGCGTATTCTAATGAACAAAGAGGGAAAGCATCCAAACCTGTCCTACAATACGCTCCATCTAAAAATAAATCTTAAATCAGACCATTATCGCCTAGACAAGGCCATTGTGCTGGCAAACGGAGGGAGCCACGGCAACGGTTGCCAGGCATGTGATGGGCACATGTTGTCTCTGATGGGATTACTGCAGTAGACGTGACAGGTGGCACATTGGCTCTTCATTCAAGGAGCAATTAACCCCATCAGTTTTCACCTTTACGCTTCAACATGCCAGTAAAAGAAAGACATCTCACCTCGTCACAGGCATGTGCCAATCACAGCGCAGTCTCCAAGTTTGGGCTGTCACTGCAGGAAATGAGCCTTGTTCATTGCAAATGAATTCTCATTGCCTGCTTGACTGCTTCAGCTCCCCAATCAAGAGGTCACGCAGCCTCAGTCCTCACATGGAAGGATCGCATGTTCTCATATGTATCTGAGAATGAATATTCTTGTAGAGCCAAAGATAAAAGCTTGTACCTTCCCTATGAACAGGGCAGTTACTGCAAGAGCAGTCAGGCAAACAGAAGCCCCATTAACATTGCACCTTTACAAGAATATAATACAAAACTGGGTCTGATATTTCTAAAAGTACAAAGGTTTCAAAATTGAGGTTATGCGTTTGTAATAGATACTGAAATACAACCTGTTTTTTTTGTTAGTTTTACATTTATAGTACATACAAAAAATGTACTGTAAATGTCTCTACTAAAAAATGTAAATGTCTCTACTAAATATTCGAATAAATGATTTTAAGTGGATGAAATAAACTATGCGCTACAGTATATACCTTTTTTTAGTATTCAATGCATCAAACCAATTATTACACACGTTGTCTGTGCATGAATGTTATACTCTATGCAGTACAATGAATAATGTTGCAGTCTGCAGAAATTCTTGGTGTAAAATTTTCTATGACTGTTGTCATGCTCATTTTATACGATTATTCACGCATTCTGTCACGCATTTCAGAGTGCTTTTACATGTATAGTTTTCTGTATATATGCGAGTTGTATTGTGTCAGAAGATGGAATTGAAATAAGACTCCACCTCCATTTTGGCAATTTTGGTTGCGCATATTCTCGGCATGATAGAGAACTCAATCACATTCACAGCCTGAGGGCTGGACTGTCTGCTTTTGAACCTGCCCTCCCCCATCCACACATGTCACACACAGAAGATGATGCAGGCAGAGAGCGAGCGAGCAGGAGAGAGAGAACTGTAAAGAATATCTTCCTGCTGGAGACTCAAGAGTTCAAAGAAGGAGCCAAAAACTGTTAGTGTGACCAGATGACCAAGCGTGACTTGTAACATAACAAAAATAATAATAACTTTATGACATTCTAGTCATCCTCTGTTATTTTTCTTATGTTGTAGAATCATTGAGAAACGTAATTTGTCAATGAAAAAATATTTTTATATATTTTTAGTCTATCTGTATTGTGTACTTTAATAGGTAAGCATTTATTACAGGCATATTTTTGATACCGGTCTCTTTATAAAAATCATAAATTCACAAGATGCATATAGATTCCATGTGGACCACCTGAATGGTCAGCAGATTCCATACAGCCAATCAGTGACACATTATAACGTAAACAATTATGCTTTCAGGGAGACCGATTAAAAAAACTTGATCCATTTGATGAGGCCATCTGCTGAGCAAAGAGAAAGAGAGAGAGAGAAAGAGCAGGTGAAATAACCGACCAACAGAATCACTCAAAGTTTATGCTGTTGGGCACACAGGCCTCCTCTGTGTGACTAATGCTATTCTATACACTCATGGTACCCAAGAGCCTACATGATTCACTAAACCTAGAATACCATGATTTATAGACCTGAAAACCTGACTGCGATCAATCTGTGGTGTGATTAAATTCTCAAATTTGTTTTGGCTCCAGCCATCTGCAGAGGAGCATCTTCACTGGCCCTCTTGCGTACAGTAACAATTTAACCATCCACATAAACAATTACTTTAATGTCAAGCTGTCATTACACTATACATGTTTTCTCCCCCAAACACAGATCAGGCAGAAACGTGATCTTAAATTCTTCATCTATCAACAGTTTGATAACGTTCTCCATTTTGCTATACTTTTGATATTTCATAATATATCCAATTGCCTTTCATTCTGGAAGCTCATGAATATGTTCACAGAGAAGTAATCGGGTACAGTGCATTAAATATATGAACTAAACTGTATGCATGTCGTCTGTAAACGTAATTCATGCTGGAAGTTTCCAGACTGTGATTGAAAGGGCACACAAAATTGTTTATTCTGCTCAGTGTGAAAAGTTAAGGAACATATCTGCTCTTGATGTGACATCAAACAACACCATTGTCAAAACCTATATAAAGAATATGAAAGAGAGAGTTCAATTAAAAGGCCACAATTTTCACAGTGAATTAGAAAGAGGAAACATTCTTTTTTATTCATAATTTGATGTTAATGCAAACTGAGGAGTCTATACATGGTTTTTAAAAAGGTTAAAAAACTGTACAATACAAAACTGAAACACTGAAAAATTGATTTGAAATTGCAGAAGTCTCAAATGCTTGGCAAATCTGTTAAATGTAAATTATTAGTAGAAATCACATACTGAGATATAAAGCAAAGAGGAAAATTCAATTTATTTTACAACAAATAAAAATCTCATGCAGCAACTTGAAAGAAAAGAGCCTGAGAGTTTCTTTTTTTTAAATTAGGAAAAGCAATCAAATTAAAAAAAGTCTCTTCTTTTTGTTTCTTCTTTGATTCCATTTAGGAAATGGCATTTCTCTTAAAAGACACACTTCAAGGATAAACATGACAAAAATCATCACACCTTAGAGGCTGCTGATAAATCACTGTAGAATGCAAGGAGAAGGTCCTGCGCTGGGAAGCCAATTGTACGTGTGAAATTTTATTGAAGGCAAAATCCTCTAAAGTTCAGGTAGATGCAGTGGATTTATTTTCCCACGGTCAAAGAAAACAGCATAACGCTGGACGTTAAGTGATCAAACGGGAACAAACACATGCATCCATATCAGCACAATGCATTTAAATACGGACACACGCTCACGCGCTGAAACTCGTTGGTACAAACACACTTCAGTCAGATGTCCTGAGAAGTGCTTGAGGCTCTAATTTATGGTCTGCCACCAGCTGCACCAATCAACTGAACAAGCTGATCTGGATTCAGGGGCCTTTCTATGGTCCAGTTATTGAGCAGAGTGTAACTAAATGACATAGACAACAGTGTAACAGCTTCAGCGTCTTTATCCAATCATGTGACAACAGATCCACCAGAGGAAAACATGGTTTACAACAAGAGACATCCACGTTTTTGCACGATGCTCAACCGCCATTGCATTTTTGAAGATGAACGGTATAAAAGGCAAACGTCTGAGAAGCTGAACCTTTTTTTTAAGTTTTTTTGGTGTTTAATACTTAAAACTATATTTTTACACACCTTTAGCCCATATAAATACACTGTACACTGCATTAAAATTAAAAATACTTTGTTTCTCCAAGGAAAATGTATCTCAAAGGAAATATGATGAAATATGAAAGTTGGTCTCAATAATAGCACCAATCAGAAAAGAAAAATACTTCTTGGGGTCTAAGGCACTTCCTGGTAAGGTTAATAAAGATCTCAGGACACTGTTTGGCTCCTATTTTCTTATGTCTTTTTTCGTCAAAATAGGACTCAAAACATGTTCTTGCTGCAAGACAAAACAACTCAACACACTCAAAAAACTCACGTTTTTTTGTGTTCTATACAAGCTAGTCCAACACACACAGCTAGCTTGTTAGACTATCTGCTTTCTGTCGTCATAACCAACACCTTGTTTTGTCTTTGTTCTCTGTCAGACCTCCATCTCCTGTTGTGTGCTCTGTTCTGGGATCGTGGGCACTGCAATGTCGAAGCAGGTCTCCATCATCACACGAGACTTGCATAGGTTGACGCAAAACTCCAGCTCTCCTGTGACCTGAGCCAGAGCCTCCAGGTAGTCCTGCGACTCCTGCTCCAGATCTGGGTCCACATCAACTAATAAATATAAACATAAATTAAACAGTTATTTGTGAGTTTAAAATTGTGTACAAATGTGTCATTTAGACGTATAGGGCAACTAAATATACTTAATTCAAGATACATGCTCTAAAAAACTTCTTAATATCTTTTCTTTAAAAAGCGATTTGGCCATGCAATATATTCTTGTTTAAGAATAACGAGATAGACAAGAACAAATACTAATTTGAACAGTATTTTGCAAAAGTACAGTGCAAAATAAAAACTTAAAACAAAGCCTTTTGTGGCTGTATACCAAAGAACTCTTTAAAGGTGAGAAATTGTTAACATTTATCACATAACTATGCAGGTGATGGTTGGTATGAGGAGTCTTCACAGGCTCTGAAGAGGGGTCTGATTTATACAGCATGACAGGCCCAATCATTGCTTTACCCAAGACAGCAGTCACAGATGAACTGTAAACATCTCCTGGCCAGTGGGCAGGTAGTGATTTCAGAGATGAAAAATAATACCTTATTGATTCAGGAATACAGACACTTCTTAGATACACAAACACACACACACACAGGCAGAGTCCCTCTTTCTACTCATCTTCCATTTTCTCTACATTATTATTTTACATTGTGAGAAGCCTACGTTTCTCTCCCACATCATTTACAAAAACAAATATTTTATCAAAGCAGCTACTTTTCAATCTCCATTTATGTTTTTGCCTGAAACCAAGAGGCAAATACAGAACAAAACATATACAGTGGAATTATTAGCTAATCCAAGCTATGATCTCCATTTTTAATTCACAGCAATGTGAACAATTTTAATAACATTGCCGAGCTGCATTTACTTTAAATTATTGTCTTGCACTTCTTGGTACTGAAGGTCATGATAACACTTTATTTTACAGTGTCTTTGTTACTCGTTACATATACTTACTATAGTAATAACAGTAAATTATGCATAATTTATGTAATCAATTGTGAACCAAATCCTAATCTTAACCATCAAATAGGTAAATGTTGTTGATTAATATTACACAGTTCTTAATGGACACCTTAAAATAAAATGTAACCAAGGTCTTTGTTACAAAAAGTTCTGCAATCAAACACTCTATAACTCTGAGTGTCAAATCACAGTCGCCTGCTAAATAGTGTGCCATGGAGTCTCTTAGGGTCATTGTTATCCTGAAGGTTAAGTATTGTTAAGCCAGTGTCCTCAGTTTTACCTTCTTACTACAGCTTAGAGGTCTTATAGATGCCAACAAAGGCTTAGTTGACATCACTTGAATGGTTAAAGAGGATTACAACTTTAAACACCTCCATAAATCTTTCCAGTTTAGCTTTATACAGAATATTCTTGAAAGCCAAAGTCATTTATTATAATAATAATACATTGTTTAGACTCCTCTTCTCAAGAGTTGTTTAAAGTAGCCAATTTTTTGGTCTCTGCGTGTTTCATTACCTCAGCAGTCCAGTGCACAAAGTTCAAATGCTTCAATTAAAGTCATAAAGGGAGCCATTAGTTTATATTACCAATAAGTGTATGCTGTGTAAGGCGCATGGTAAAATTATGCTCCTGTCCTTGATGCATGGTAAACCATCACCGCCATAAGAAGTCCATTGGCTAATAGCAATAGTAAAACGCTATTGTGCGCATTCCTCATTAGCACAGAATTACAAGTATTATATATAAATATATGAGTGTGTGTATAAACATACATGAGGTCTCTCTCTACACACTAATACACTTACATTCTCCCATCCACTTGCTGGAATCCAGCATGAGACGACTCTTGGCATCCTCCAGTTCCTTCTTCAGCTTTTCGTGTTTAGCCCGTAACTCCCTGATCTGCTGTTGTCTCTTCTCCAGCATTCTAAGACGGGCGTTAAAGTACTGCAAACCCTGCAATAGTAGTGTGATCAGTTAGCTAAGGGCGCGGACCAGTTGACCTACACTGTAAAGATCTGGACCTGCACTTAGCACCAGTCAACGGCTGCTTTACAGTGCAGGGGAATAAGCCCAATTGATGTGATGCTCGCTAATCTGTACAGAGGATTCCTTCGGGAAAATTAACTAGGGTCAAGAAGGTAATAAACAAATAAAATGCTAGATACTTAAGTGATTTGCTTAAGTAATCTTAAGGGATTTAAAAGAGAGGTCAAGTTAAGGTTACTGAAAGTTGAACTACATTCTTTCCCCTTGTGTTTTCTGCTGACCACACCAAAAAAATTATTCTATATAATTTGTCATTAAAAGTTATTTTTCTTAGCAACAACAGTTACAACCAAACTTTTACAATAATAGCTAGAAATTACAGATAACTCTACGACAGCTATAAACGGATAAGAACACCTTTGCAGAAAAGTTATGCAATTAAATGATTTGTTTGTGAATTTTAACCCATTTTAACATTAAAGCCTGTCATAAGTCATACACATAATTTCAACAAAACCTCTGTTAGCCAGCAAATGTTTACATTGGCAAGGCCAATAAACATGTACATTATTAATGACAGTAAAAATGGAAGCTAGTAATAATAGAATATGATATGATAGTCTCAGTCTCAATTTACTGTAACCCAGCAGTTATAAAACCCAGATGCATGTATACAGATTCACATAAATTAAGAGGGAGCCTAATTCCTCACAAGCAAACTGCCAGACTCAAATACACAAACTGAGATCATTCTTTCTTAATTGAAAATAAATCTGAGCGCCATTCGACTGAGTTAATGTCTTTTCCTCTCATCTTCCTCACACAATTGACTGTGTGATCAGGGTTGGAAACTCACAAGAAAGCAGTTAATGACCCATAGACGCACTGTGTGGAGGGGCCATAAAGACTGATCAGGCGGGCCCCAGATTGTGAAGCCACACCTCATTCATCATGGGTTCTCTGACTCCTCCCCACAGCGCTCTATCTCTGTAAGCATCTATTCCACTCTCTCCTTTCTTTCATCCTTTTCGCTTTCTCACTGTCCTACAACCC
>JAZGTJ010011013.1:0-17412 GCA_036877575.1 Botia almorhae
TTTCTTAGAAAACGTGCATAATTATCAGCTACAGGGTACTGAAGTAGCTCTGTTCCAAAGACTAGTTAGCCAACTCGCTGTTTAGTGTCAGTTCTAAGTCTAAACCGTAACTCGTGAAATGGAACCTCGCGATCTGGTCACTGATCTGGAACAACCGCTCTAGCGAAGGAAGTCCCGCCTACCAGTAGAAACAGCCAATCGTCAATCGCTAAACACTAACATTATCTGGGGGAGGGGCTCGACAGCCTTTGCGTTTACGCGGTACGAGGCGATCTGGAAAAACTTGTTTTATAGCGCAATTAGAGTTTTAATGAGTCAGCGATTTTAGAGTCTGTCTTTACTCATTCAAAGAGACAGGACTTGGTCTTGTATGACTATAATAGCTGGAGGCGTTGCAAAAATGGCCGTCCAGCGAGGAGACTTCTTTACACGCACACAGCACTTCGTATACATACACAGTAACTAATTCGCTGAATTACTAGCTAACAGTGAAGCAGAATATCGAGAGACTTGATTCCAATAGTGGTGACGTTAGCATGTTAGCATCTCAACGTTGTACTCTAATAAGTCTAAATAAAATTAGACGGAACTATTTTGCATCAACATGTTTTTGGCATTCGATAAAAATATATTTTTACTCCTCCTTCTTAAATGAACTGCAAAATATTTCTTTGCTGTTTCCTGTAGTTTTGAGGCAAATGTGTGATTTTCAAAGGCTTTCACATTGAGAGTTATTTCTTGATGCCTATGTAGGCGGCGCACTATGATTTGGAACAGAGCTAGTGTGCGTGAGCGAGCGTCAGACCCACTGCTGCAGGGACCTCTTGCAGTGAACTAACACTTTGGGTGTCTCTTTTTTCTGTAGCGTTATGATGACGACGTAGATAACTCCCAGAATGCACAGCACCAGGACTAGAGGCACAGTCACCAGGATGAGTGTCATGATGTGTCCGTCAGTGTTATTCAACCTCAGAACGACGTCCACCTCCTTTTTCTCCTCATCCTCATCTTCATCCTTATCACTGTGGTGGTCATCAGGGTCTTGATCTTTGTCTGTAGTCTCTGGTCGCCTGTGGTCAGGTTTGACGTCCTCTTCTGCATCGAAGTGCACTCGGCAGCCCATGAAATCGTTTAAAACAGATCGAGGATATCCAGCATCTAACTTCATTCGCCTGTTATCAAACCTCCAATACTTGGTGTCTTTGTAGAAGTAAGTGAACACTGTGGGGAAAAAACAGTATTAGTGTTACGGTAACACTTTACAGTAAGATTGTATAAGCTAACAATAAGGATAAATGTGTATATGAATATATTTACACTGAATTTAGTGATTGTTATTAGGATGTGAGGAGACTTTTAACCAATATAAAAAATTGTTTATTGGAACAAAATTGGGTACCTGCCTTTAACACAATCATTAACATGAAGTAAAAACGATCAATTTGTTTACAGCTTTTACCTCACCAGTTCCAAACGAATTTATATGTTTGGAACAGTATACCCTTTGGAATCATCATCATACGCCTAATAATACAAGATTCTGGCCAATCAGAACGTTCAATTCAAGTCAAACGTTATATTGCGCCCCAGTTTTTAAGCAATGAGGTCACACTTTCCATCTCAGCGCTAAATTATTGGCTTTTCTCCTCTATTCACGAATTTAGCTGTGATATTTTCTCGGGCACTCGTTCCCCTTGACTAGCTCACCTCCATCGTCGCTGAGAAACACCCCTTTTAGGGAGCCAGGAACAGACCCCCACACACTCACAGGTTTGGGGTAATCTTTATCCACGGTATGAGATTCCTCAATAAACCGCCAGTACCTACAAAAGGAAAGAAACATTTATGAGGGCAAATGTATATGTGATATATATATACACAATTCATTTTTGGGTGAACTATCTCTTTAAAGAGAGTGCCAGTTCAACCTGCACTCTGAAGCCAGACAGTTTCAAACTAATGTTTTGTTATGGTGACACATCTGGTCTTTCCACAAGGGCCTCAGCACTGTTTACCGGTCTCCTCTGAAGAAGTAGGTATAGCCAGATGGTTCCCACCACACTGCCGTGTCCACTCTGTCGGGTATGCCCTGACCGTAGTGAATCAAGTCCTGAGGGTATCCAGGCTCTACGTCTGCCTCTCTGAAAAGCCAGTATTTGCTTCCTACGGGAGTGACACCAAAAACACAAAGAGTAAGTGGACCAAGAGCGAGATCTGAGGAAAAACATAACCGGAGGGGTTGCGTAACTGTGAAATGACATCACATTTATGAGATGACATCACATAATGAGACCGCACAGAAGACGCACTGTGCAACGTAAACGCAAAGTTCTCCGCACACGCAAAAATGAAATCTGGACTCCTGCAATTCTGCATAACCAGCAGGAGTTCTCAAAACGAGGTGTCACACAACAGCTGGGGCTCGTCCCACTACACCCTCCCAGCTGCCAGCTCTCCAGGTTTCTCCTCTCAAAATGAAACCGGATCGGCGAGCATCTGGAGATGAAGCTGACGCGATGCAGGGCTGTGTCGCAAGTCCTGCGACGCTGCCAGACCCCCCCCCCATTTACGCGCTTCACCAGTGACATCATTTAACTTCAAGCTGTTGTTATAGCAACATGAGCAGTTGTTTAAAGAAGTGAACTGAAATCTTAAGTTATTCTAGATTTTTTGTCATTTATGCATGTCGTTTAGAAACGCATGTCATTCTAGAAAGTTACTCGACAGCTCTGGAATTAGTTTATGCACAAACCTTTAAAGAATACAAATTTCCCATCATGCCGTTCGTATGCAGCATCTATGTCCTCGGGAAGTCCAATCCAGAAGACGGAGATCGGCATTGGGTAGTTATCCAAAACGCGGTTCCTCCTAACCCTCCAGAACCAACGACCCTGCCGAAGAAAAACAAAAAACGTTTTGGTTATTTCGGCCCTTAGATATGACTCTGGTCTCATTCTCAACTGGTCAAACATTTCAACAGCGCAAAAGGTTGTGGGTTTGAATCCTAAAGAGCGTGCATGCTGATCAAATGTACAGCTGGAATACACTGTCAATCCGTTTGGATAAAAGCATTGCCAAATGCACAAGTGCAAACTTCTCCTCCTCACCTTAAAGACAAACATCTCCCCTCTCAGCATGGTGACCGTGTCAAAGTTCCCATCACAGATGTTGGGCGGTTCCTGGTCTGATCGTGATGTCGGCAGGGGTCTGTAGGTCCTCCTGGTAGGGTTGACCGGAGGAACCCTGGGTTCGGTGGGTCGCACTGAAGGTCTGGTTGTTCTCGGTTGAGCCGGTGGGATGGTGGGCCGTGGCTTAGCAGTGGTTGTAGGTGAGGTTGTGGTGGGCACGGCTGGAGTGGTGACCATCTCGGGAGGTCCTATACATACAAAACCATACTGCACACTTAGCTAGTAGCTCACACAAAGAGAACAGAGTTTTTTCAGTTGTGGAATGAGGCCAATGTGACTCACTTAGTCATTACAGCAGCAAGAGACCTTCAAATGGAGAAAACAGACTCAACCAATGACACATGCACTAAAAAGTCAAGTTTAAACACAAAACCATCCACTGGGAAAGAACTCAATGGACCGAAAGCATGGTGGGCGGCATTGTGTCGCTAAGCATTTGCACATTTGAGCTGAACTCTGCTCAACTTTGTTGCAAAACCAATCGGCTACTCTCACTGAAAATGAATGACTTCACTTTGTTGTTGTAAATTGGTTTCAGTGTGAACGCCCTTTAAGACTTAATGTCTTAAGGATTCTGTTTCTGTTAAAATTCAATAGTCAAAATGAAACTCCATAATGAATTTTTAAGATTACAAACACCAGATTCATAATTCAAGATTACAAACACCAGATTTATGGACAGTAGATATGCAAAATTATCAGTAGAGGTGAGCTCACCATAGATCTGGTGTATGCCACTGATGTCATCCTCAGTCAGTGAGAAACGTTTCGTGTCCATCCACTGGTAGAACGGCGCCATGATGGCGGCTGGGTCGTTGGAGTGCTCCAGCCCCAGAGCGTGACCCAACTCGTGCACCGCGACCAGAAACAAGTCAACTCCTGAAACCACAGACAGAGCAAACCAGATAACTAAAAAAAACAGCCAAGCAAAGGACTTAATATGCTGGCCTAAAGGGTTCATTTTGAGAAATGACCCAACAATCAGTCTGAATTAGGAATGCTGAAAACCCACTAATTGTTCACACCTGAGCCCTCCTGTTGGTTTAGGGTCCACGGTTCGTCTATGTCGAAATGTGTGTCTCCTCCCATTCCAGGACCAGGGAAGAAAGCATGTGCGAGAGAGCCTCCTTCCCCGTCAAAGAGAGACATGTCCCCATGATATCCAGAAGCAAACAGCAGTATAATGTCAGGTCCTTCACTTCCATTTTTGATCTCATGGTACGGGACCTCCTTAAACCGCAGAGGCGTGACCTTCTCCCAAACCTGGAAGGCTTGGCGAATAGCCTCGTAGGTCTGCTCCTGGCCAACCTTTGGTGAGTGGTTTTGGATACTTAGGCAAAAAATAAACAAATTTATTTGTTCGATTTTGGGAATCACAATTCATGTCAAGCTTTACCACCCCCACGTCAAACAAAACGGAGCTCAACTGGATTAATTCCGTTGTGTTTCTTTTTGTTTTGGGGTACAACTCACCTGTAAGTCAGCCTCTCCTGATCCCACCTGTGTCCGGTGAGGGCGTAACGTTTGTGTCGAGGTCCTCCCTCCGCCGACACAAGATGATCAGGTACTCCACAGCGAGGTCTTTTCATGGCTCTGCAGAACAACAATATTAACATGCCTGGCGACTCCAAATGTCTCACATGAAAACAACCCACGTCATAATGAATTGTTACAAATGTTCGTAAAGTATCATGAAAATGTTCAATGCTATTTTTCTAAGTCTTTTAAATTCATAAGATTGCTTTGAGTGAGAAACAGATAAAAATGTATTATTGGCTGGTAATTTTCCTCTCTGCTGGAGCAGTCAAATCAAATTTGCGCTGTGCAATATCGTGCATGTCGCATAATGACTTTTCTGAGCTTGCCAGTATATCTGCAGACACACTTTGCGTGCTCTGACATTCTGCCTTGTGTCTCCTTTTCAGTTCCATTAAATTTTTATGTAAACTTTATCTTTACCATTAAAATGGTTCTTGGGTGATTAGTTTTATGGCAATACTGTTTCAAAATTCTTTCCATTAACCTAACCAAAAATCAACCGGACCCGTTACGTGTCATGAATAGCAAAGACGTGACCTAGTTACGCAACTGTAGGCTAGTTAACTTATCACAGATTTTTCCATTGTTTCACAGTTAACTCTGAATTGCACAGCCATGACTCCGCACAATCACAGCAAACTAGCTCTTGTTGTTTCTCTGAGGTCAGAAGGATGAGAGGATGCACCAGAGGAAATCATACTTCAGCGTGTCCACGTCCACGTGTCCGGTCACCTCCAGGCCATAAAAACGCTGCATGTCCTTGATCGCACTGGAAAGGATCTGGGCCGACTGCATGGTGGACATCTGTCTGCTGGCTTGGGACAGGTAGCCGTAGGTCCTCAGCCAGGACTTAAAAAGGCAGGCACACCAAAACGTTTTTAAGTTATGTAGTGGACAATGAAAGAATTATATTACATAAGCTTGAGACCATCTAACTGGGTGTTTTATGTGCATCAGATGCAAATATTCATTTATAGACAAACAGAATGCGAAAATAATTACTTGTGCACCAAAAACAGTTTATAAACAGAAATCCGTCGAATATTTGCAATATGGTCAGTCTGCGAGTACAGATGTGAGACCCTTGGGGTACACCTCACATGCAGTGTCAGGACAAAACAAAGGGAACAAACTCCAGCTGTTGCCTGGACATTTTGGAAAAGTTTAGTAATCCTTATTCAGCCTAATTTAGTATTTATTTTCCTTGCATTTTATTATTTAAACCACTTACGCTTGTTTATTTCTATAAGGATTTAACGATATTGTAAACGTTAACCATCTTGCCGACAATCGACGTTTACTTGTAAATGTACACAACTCAATATACACGATATATAAAAATAATTGTAATACTTAGCAATAAAATCAATTTAGTTCATGCACGAGCCAGCATGAACTAACAATTGTTCATCCATAATTCATATTAGTTCATTGTGCGTTAACTAATGTAAACAGATACATCACTTGATTTTAAACAAGCATACGTTTTGACATGAACAAGTATTGCTCGTTGTAAGTTGGTGTTAACTAACGTAAGTAACCAATGTCAACAGACGGAACCACAACCAGTTTTATTGTGAATGCATGTAAGATAATGTATAAATTAAACACAACAATGGCCCCACAAACCTCTGCGCTGAAATCTTCAGCTTCAGCCGCCGTAGCAGCGATGTTGACAAACAGCAGGACGAAAATCGTAGTAACGGGTTTCAGTGACCGACAAGAGCCGCTCGTACTCCCGCGGGGCGACATCTCTCCGCGCCCGGGACAGATGCTCGGTCACTCGGTTGCAAACACGCACGATCGCCTCTCTGGATCAATGTCTGCTCGGTTAAATCTCAACCTGAGATTTATAGTCTATTATCAGCAAAACATTGTTCTCCTCGGATTGCAAATCGATTACCTTCAGATATTTTTATTATTCCATTGCAGTTGTGTGTGATATTAGTCTGTCCACAGATTTAATGACCCGATCATAACTTTGTAAATCCGGTTTCTTAAAATCGCATTCAAAAAACGTGATTTTCTTTCGGGGTCTCCGATAACTTGTAAACCCCGTTGTGGAAAACTAATACAACGGGGTATAGACTATAGACTAATACTTGTTGCGAGTTGCTGCTCCGTATTGTTTGTGATATTAAGTATCGCCCGGTTAAACCATCTGCAAATGCCGACCAATACACGGCGTGTCTTCAGTGAAACGCAAAATGGTCTTCGGTCTTCTTGGGACACCAAAATAAAAGCATGAAACCTTATGAGGATGGTAACATGCAGCACGCAGCCGCACCCGACACCATTACTGTAACCCTTGTGTTCACCATGCATGCATATCACTCACACTCACACGCATTATAAAAACCACCAGCACATACACATAACAGATGCATTTGAAGGTGCATTGCGTGAAATCGGTTTATTTACAGATTGAAAACGGTTTGCAAAGAAAATGTTACTGGTTACACGTTCACAGCTTACTGCCACCTGTTGTTGACATTCAGTACTGTATACACAGCTGGATTTATGATTCAAAAACCAAGTCTGATGGATTAATGTCCATCTTCAAAACAGAATTTAACCAACAAAACAACAGCGTCCATTAAGGACCAACCAGTTACCCTCCGACATGGCGAGTGTCAGACAGAGTACCTGGCGTTATCGCTTTTGTACCCAACACAACCCTTGTGTGTTGGGGAAAACCACGTTAATTTAACCGTTTGCCACGCGTCGTCTAATTGTAGCTTTGGCGATGCTAATCAGGATGAGAAGGAAGATTCCCAAAGCCCAGATCATTCCCAATGGCAGCACCAACGCCAGAAGATCTATAATGAAACCAAACTCATAAAAATTATATACAATATATATTTCCAGTGGAATTATGCAAAACGTTAAAAGTGCTGCAGGAAACTTACTTGTCGTGGGTCTATCTGGTACCTCGCGTTTGATTGGTCCATAAGACAGGAGACCTTGAGCCTGTTCGTCCACCACAACCCCTTTTTCAGCTATAGATGTACACTCCTAGAAACAAGGATTAAATTAATAAACTAGCATGTTAGAGGAGACGGGTAGCTTTAATAAAGCGGAGTTTGCTTACAGGGATACAGGATGTTAAATCGTCTCGTGTACAGAGACGCACTCTGCAGTGCAGGTAAAAACTGTGGGGCTCGTTTACAAAACGGAACATATCAAAAGAATATCGGACAGTCGACCCCTCTCCGTTTCTCCCTACGTAGTGCGCCGTACCGTTTACAAACAAAGTCGTTTCATCAGCTGCACACCTTCGAGAAAAATAAAAACCTCATGAAATATCCACAAGGGCGATGATTATCGGCCCAAAATTGCCTTCATTTAAAATCCGAGTGTGAGTGGAATTGAACATTTAGTAAAAGATTAAATTGGAGAATTCGTCGCGAGCTTTGGTTCCCAGTCATAACTCACCCATTCACCAGCAGCGTGTGGGAAAACCCGGACTTATCGTTCGGTTGAGCAGCATGAGTGGCCCAGCAGTCATCCACTTTCAAGTGGAAAAAGTCTTCTGGTTCCGTGACTTTAATCTGAACATAAACTTGATCCCCAAGTTTGATGGTAGGCGCGCTGGTGAAGGCCTCTTTGTACGCTTGATCTTTAAACAAACTGATCTCCACTATAGCATCCACCTCGTCCACTCGAAACATTCTCTCACTTTAAACAAACAAACAAAGTAAACAAATACAGTATAATCCATTTTTGGCATCACTTTACATCAGTTACCTGGAGAAAGACAAGACAGGAAATGCCAGACTGAGGGTACGGATGTACGGATAGACACACTTGTACTCGATCTGTATGAAGGGATCTCTCACAATTTTCCCATGAGTTGGTGGATCAGACACGAGGGTTAAGGAGTATGCAACGTGCGTTACGTTCTTCTGTTCAGAGTGGATAACAAAATGGTCATGAAAAAACATACAGCTGAAACATGCAAATGATAAAAAGGATTAAATCGTGCTCACCTCAAGAGGTTTACCACCACACGCCGCATACTGGTCCATTGGTGTACGCAGTACGAAATAAGACGATCCGGAGATGTTTGCTCTCTGCCCACGGCAGCTGGTGTTAGTCAAATGCAGAGATTGGATCCCCACATTATAGTATTTGAGGAACTCTTCCTCCACCAGTATGGAGATGAAGTTCCTTCCACATGTTACATTCATTGTCGCAACTTTAAAGTGTCAATAATTCCTATTTTAGTTATTGTTTGATTTTAAACAACAAAATGAACCATTCATAGACTATTAATCATAGACTTTGCATTACCCCGGTCACAAAGATCTCCAAAGCGGCCGGCTGCACATTTGCAGGTTCCCTGCGACAAAACGCAGGCGCTCGGGTCGGTACACCATGAAACATCACACTCACCTGTTTGAGGTTCAAAAGGTTAACGAAAATGTCTTTTTTGGCAACTACACGTTACTGAAATATGGTTTTTCCTCACCCGAAATGCTTCCAGCAACACAAAGTAAAGTTATGAGATGCAGAAACACCTGTTAAGTTCAATGGAATATTTTAAAATGCAAGAACACAAGGCTGCGTTTGACCCACAGTAAAATTGCACACGCATTCACACCTTTGGGTTGCGATGGGTCGCCATGTGTGTTGCTCTAATGCTGCAGTTTTTCTGTAGACTTTTTTTCAATTGTTATTGTTATTGTTCAGAAACGTTTAGAAAAAAATAGCGGTGATTAGTTTAAGTAATGACGTCTGCACGTAAAGGATGCTGAAAAAGTGAACATGGATTAAATACTTCTGAGGAGACGCCAAATTAATGAGCGACACCTGCTGACAGAAAACAAACAAGCTTTATACAACCAAGCAATTTAAAGTTTGTTACCCGTAACTTTTGCATCTTTATCGCCATCTCTGTTTAAATCATAACGTTGCAGGTTACTTTACGTACGTTGAAATTAAATGAAGTCAAACTGATTTCCGGGAAATCGGACCCGACAGCTCAGATGATAAATCATTTTTATAAGCTTACTGTTGCGATTTGGAGTAAAGTAAGGAGACCATTTTTAACACTGATCCGTCATGTATTTGCTCAATAAGTGATTTTTGCTTATTTTTAATAGCGACAGCACTCAAAAACAGCTCAATAATCATTGTTTCTCTTTCAGAAATAAAATTATATTTCGCCTTCGGCTGTGATGTTTTGTGAAGAACACGTGACTCTCGTGACGCAATCAAAACAAATCCGTCGCTCGGCGCTCGATTACGCAGGCGGTCGTGTTTTAGGAAGTCATGTGAGCCGTCGTATATGTCGCTTTCTGCCCATTCGTTGTGTTGAAAAACATCGCTGTCTGCTCCTGTCATCATTAGGGAGGAGGTTTCGAGGGGTTTTGTTCTGCACGCATGTCTCCTCGTTTATTAAATTGTTGCGTTGTATATTTTTATAGTTTGCATTGGCTCTCATCATCATCTGCTCTTCGCTTCTACAGTTCAATGTCGCGAAGCGCCGGTCCGGTTATTTATGAGAGATGCGAATAATGAGACGTTTATAATAAGATGTGAAACCGAGCGTCGTTTTGCCTCACAAACAAGCGAGCGGATGATGAATAATAACTGCTGGATGAAACATTAATACATGCATTCATTCAGTCCGTACATTACCGTCATCTGACAACACTGAGAAACTCGCTTAGTTATTTTCAAAGGGCAGCTGTAGTCATTTATAGTCGTGTTCTGTGTGTAAGGGATTTGTAGGAAATAATTTGAAAAATGAACACAGAGAAGGATTTTTCTCCCCTAACGCCGAACATTGTAAGAGCTCTGAACGACAAGCTGTACGAGAAGAGGAAGGTGGCGGCTCTCGAAATTGAAAAGTGAGTCAAAATCATTTTTATTCCGACAATTCCTCAAACATCGGCAACAGATGTAATATTCATTTGCTGTAAAATTATCTACATGGAATTTTACGACACTCACACGCGTCCCAGCGGACAACGTTCGCGGAACGTTCTCTAAAAGTTCTCTCAAAGCCATCACAATCGTTAGTGCAGTAATGTTAGTAAAACTTTATAAACGTTATATATCATATATATCAAAATGTTATTGGTGGAACGTTTTAAAAACGTTACATAAGTAAAGATGTTTGAATGAAGTTGCTATTTAGCACCAACGTTAATACAGCGTCTAAATAAAACTGGACGTTTAGGGGTCCCTAGAAAATCCAAAATAATTTTTTTTTACTAAATGCAAACGTTGGGGAAACGTTTAAGATTGTTAGCCGATGTGCTACTGCATGCACAATGATAGTTGAACACATGTAGTTACTTTATCCTTGTAATAAGTAATTAGGGATGGGGGATGGTATTTGTTACTTTGCTCTTAGTGAGAGCTGATCATCTGACACACCACGTGATCCGCATTAGTCATTTTATGATCAATAGCTCATAGTCCAGCAGTTCAATAAATATAAAATTGCGTTCATTAAAGTACCTTTGAAGCCCAGCCAGCGAAGTTGAAGATACAGATGAAATATTAAAATCATTTTTGTGATCATTCACTGTAAAGTTTCTCACTGCTGTCTTTTCACAGGCTCGTACGAGAATTCGTAGCCCAGAACAACTCTGCCCAAATTAGACATGTCGTCCAGATTTTGGCCACCGAGTTTGCGCTCTCCCAGCACCCCCACAGCCGAAAAGGGGGTCTTATTGGTCTGGCGGCGTGCTCTATCGCCCTGGGAAAAGTATGTGAACTATGTGTGCTTTAAATATATATTTTACTGTACTATTTGAAATATTATTTATGCATGAGTTTGCAGAGCAGTGAGAGAGCACATGCGCCTTTTAACTTGGCTTGTGTTTATCTTATCTTCCATGTTCTGGTTTTCAGGATTCTGGATTGTACTTGAAGGAACTCATTGATCCAGTTCTTGCATGTTTTAATGACTCTGACAGCCGTCTGCGGTACTACGCCTGCGAGGCTCTTTACAACATTGTGAAGGTTGCAAGAGGCGCCGTGTTGCCCCACTTTAATGCTCTGTTTGACGGACTTAGCAAGGTAAAGTGGTGACCCTTCATGTGTGGAATATGTATACTGTACTGACGTTCCTCTCTACCGCCATCTCTGTTTTAAACATGCAACTGCAGGTTCCTTTACACTTTTCATTACGCATGTTAACGTCAAATGAAGTTAAACTGACCCGACAGCTCAAATGATAAATCATTCTTATCATAAACTTAGAGTCGAGAATGTGTAACAGCAGTTTTTGTCCTCCGTAAAACCTGAATTCTTTTGTAAAGTGACGCACGTTTCAAAGTTCAAGATGGCTCTGCGTCGTGTAATGTTCTGCTCTCTGTAGCTTGCTGCGGATCCAGACCCCAATGTAAAGAGTGGCTCTGAGCTGTTGGATCGACTCCTCAAGGTGACAAATTTCACACTGGCCTCACAATGGTGGTCACATGACCTAACAACACTTCTGTTTCTATCTTGTATTTTCAGGATATTGTAACCGAGAGCAACAACTTTGACCTCGTGGCTTTTGTCCCATTATTACGAGAGAGGATTTACTCTAACAACCAGTATGCCCGTCAATTCATTATCTCCTGGGTAAACCGAGCACTTACCGTTTTGCATAGTTACGGTTACTTTTACCATGGAACTAGTAGTTTTAACAACGCTGGGTTTGTCTTAACTCTCCGCTCCAGATCCATGTGTTGGAATCAGTTCCCAACATCATCCTCCTGGAATATCTGCCAGAAATCCTGGATGGGCTCTTTCAGATTCTTGGAGACAGCAGCAAGGAGATCAGGCGAATGTACGTGTCATCAGTTCTGCTCGCACCTGGTCTTCTCTCGGCCTCTTCCTCTTTTCTGTCTTTGTTCCCTCTCGGTATTTCTTCTTCTCCGTCCGAGAGCGTGTTAATTAATAGTTGTTGTTCACTAGGTGCGAGGTAGTTTTGGGGGAGTTCCTGAAAGAAATTAAGAAGAATCCTTCCAGTGTCAAGTTCGCAGAAATGGCCAACATCTTAGTCATCCACTGCCAAGTGTCCGACGAGTCCAAATCCAGTAAGTCATGTGTTATTGTGTTTACACAGCCTGGAAGTGTACGGCAACTGGTGTGTTTTTTGCATTCTGTTCTTTTGCAGCTAACGACCTCATCCAGCTGACGGCTATGACTTGGATGAGGGAATTTATCCAGCTTGCAGGAAGAGTCGTCCTGCCGTATTCCTCGGGAATACTGACAGCCGTGCTGCCGTGCCTTTCCTACGACGACCGCAAAAACAGTACGAGTCGTGTTACACCTGATATTTACACATTAATAATTCTTTTAATCTTTATATGTAGTTTTATTTATAGTGCTGTCACTATTCTACAGCTTCTGCAAACAGACACGCAAACCTTTATCTTATTAATACATCATTTTCAGGTACAAAAGAAGTTGCCAGCGCATGTAATCATAGCCTGATGAAGCTGGTGACTCCTGAAGATGATGAGGATGATGAAGAATCACAGACCACATCTTCCCCGCCCGGCGACGAGGCGTCATCTAAGAAAGAGAGAGATCTGAATGGTACGTTTTTAGTTTTTTTAAACTGTATTATTTATGGTAGGAAATAAATAATAAATTGTTTTTTATTCTAAAAGACGAGTTTTATGTGTGAGATATAGAGAGGGGAAAAGAAAAGTTCAGCTGCATTGGCCGGGAATCGAACCCGGGCCTCCCGCGTGGCAGGCGAGAATTCTACCACTGAACCACCAATGCTTTGTTGTACATGTGCTGTCGCCCACTGCCTGTCAACACATGCCGGTTCAGCAATAGCTTGAAGTCTCACTAATGGAAATCCGCCCCTTGTGGACTGTAGTGGTAAGTGCACCATAGACGTGGATTCATTTTGGAAGGCAGGGGGCGACAGGACACTTGCAGGAAAGCATTGGTGGTTCAGTGGTAGAATTCTCGCCTGCCACGCGGGAGGCCCGGGTTCGATTCCCGGCCAATGCATCTACACTTTTCTTTTTATGCATTATTTTTTTTCAATGCACAGCACATTTAAATTCAAGCCAAATTTAAAAAAAACATAGATGCACATATTTTTTTTACATGTACATTTTTTATTTTAGATTCTCTGAATGAGTCTCAGGATTCTGTGGGCTTCAGCATCTCATTTTTCACCCCTGCAAGGTTTGCATTGACCCGTACAGACACACTTTTTGTTTTTAATTGAACGCATCAGATAGTGCATTAATGCTGCATTCTGTAGATCCAACAGGTCAGCAGTGACTCTGGATCTGGACGGCATCGTGCAGGTACTGGACAGACACCTGCGCGATTCGTCCACTGGCATGATGACCCGTATCGCTGTGTTGAAGTGGCTTTACCATCTCTACATCAAGACCCCTCGAAAGGTGACGCCTACACCGATTTCATTGTGTTATTTAAATGTAGTTTCAACCGTGCGACTCCATTTCACTTCCAATGTATCTCCATGACAGATCTTCAAGCACACTGATAGTTTGTTCCCCATGTTGCTGAAGACACTATCAGACGAGTCTGATGAAGTAAGTAAATTAATTACAATGTCAACAGTAACAGCGTACCAGAGAAAACAAATGTTATGACCGAATAAAATCTCTCACAGGTGATTTTGAAAGACTTGGAGGTTTTAGCTGAGATTGCATCGTCACCTGCCGGGCAAACAGACACCTCCGGATCATGTGACAGCTCGGAAAGCAAATCCGAGCTTCATATTCCAGGAGGGATCAGAGACGGGCATCAAACGGTGGATGGTGAGTTTTCCTGTTTTTAGTCTGTTTATCAAGCAGGTAAGTTATTAGGTACCAATATCGCCTTTGTTTTGTCATGTATTAACATGATAAAAAAACATGTTGTTTGCTGTTTCTTATAAAGAACAATCTCTGACAAATATGTGCCTCTGGTAAATGTGTGTTTGTTTGGGAAAACAGGGGGCGCTGGTTAGCTAAACGCTTTCTATTTGACAGGTTCCAAGATGTCCGAATTATCTCCGTCGACGCCGAGCATGAATTCATACTTCTACAAGTTTATGATTAACTTGCTGAAGCGCTTCAGCATCGAGAGGAAACTTCTGGAAATGAGGGGCGTCTTCATCATCAGGTAAAGACATAGTTAGCTATAGTTAGGGAAACTATACTAGTCCAAGCTGACCTCCCCGTAAATCTTCACATTTCTAGATTTACTGAACGAGTGCTGATTAAATTCTTCACCTGCCACCAGGCAGCTCTGTCTGCTCCTGCATGCAGAAAACATTTTCCACTCGATGGCGGACATCTTGCTTAAAGAGGAGGACCTGAAGTTTGCCTCCACCATGGTGCAGACGCTCAACACTATATTGCTGACATCCGCCGAGCTTTTCCAGCTGCGCAACCAGCTCAAAGATCTGCGCACGCAGGTAACACCACAGAGCCTCGAGTCCGGCTAAAAAAAGCTAAAAACAATGCTAAAAACACATTCATCGTTGTTTTCTTGAACTCTTCAGGAAAGCTGTGCGCTGTTCTGTTGTCTTTACCGATCTTGGTGTCACAATCCAGTGGCCACTGTGTCTCTCTGCTTCCTGACCCAGAATTATCGGCACGCCTACGACCTCATCCAGAAATTGTATCCTGCCTGCGTGTAGAATTGTGCTCCGTGTCGATTCCATAATCTCAATCATTGAAATGCAGCATTCCTGTAGTTATGGAAAACCTGTACATATCGGAAATTTTAATATTGTGATTCTCAGGCTATTTGAACAATGAATGTAACAATAATACATTGTTGTTGTTGGTGGCTCTTAAACATTTCTCCAGCTAGATATCTGTCTTTGCGAGTTTAATTCTTATAAATGTAGTTTTAATAACGTCATCCACTATTTGTGAACGATTGGAAAAACCATGGAAATGTATTGGTGATGATACCTTGACTTGGTCTGACCAGTGGAGATCTGGAGGTGACTGTGGACTTCCTCATGGAGGTGGACAAACTTGTGCAGCTAATCGAGAGCCCCATCTTTACCTGTGAGTCCCAATCGTCCACCAAACATCTCTCACAGTGGATATCTCTCCACGTTAACACTCTATCATGTGTTTTGCAGACCTGCGTCTCCAGTTACTGGATGTGGAGCACAACCCCTATCTCATCAAAGCTCTGTACGGCCTGCTGATGCTGCTTCCTCAGAGTCAGGCATTCCAGCTGCTGTCTCATCGACTCAGCTGTGTGCCAAACCCTGAACTTATGAGGACCGTGTAAGTACCAGCATCCCATCGAACAAACCAGACGGTCTTTAAACATGATACTGATCTTCTAATCTGCTAGCACAGTACATGTCCACAGTGTTCCTCAAGCTCTTTAGATCCTGCTCACCAAACCTTCTCACTGGGACCGCGTTAAAAACACCAAGTTACAAAGTGTCACCTTCATTTTACAGAGATGATCCGAAGGCACCAGTGAAAGACAAGCGCTCGTCTCCGCCGCACATAGACTACAGCGAACTTCTGCAACACTTCGACCGAGTTCAGACCAAACACCTGGAAGTGAGACATCAGAGGGCGGGCCGCTGTGAACACACAGACCGGAAACTGATGTTGTGAAGCCCACAGACGCCGTGACTTCATGTGAAGAGAGATGGTACGTGTGGAACAGAGAAACATCAGTCTGGAACCTCAGCAGGACCTGAAGTGGACATCCACGTGTGAGATCATTCTGTTTTTAATGTATTTAAGCTACACGCACACACACAGAAATGGATAAGGTCATCTGTTACAGTTCACAGGTCTGTGGTTCTAAGTTGACTGGATTCATACACCCCTTAATGTATTCATTGTACAGCACTGCACGTACCCCTGCATGTTTATTGGGATCTTTTAATTTAAAACTGGATCTGCTTATGAAATGTACCATAAATGAGTCAGTTGGGTGGATGTTTGTCTTTGTTTTGTTTATCTAAAGCGTCCACACATATTTACTCCTGGCCTTACTGTACATGCATATCCCAGTAATTTCTCTATAATGTTAAGACCACGTTATAATAAAGTGGGCCACGCATAATCATTTTGTTTATCTTCTGTTTTGTTAAACGAATGACATTGGTCACGAGAACTCGGTGGACCAAACAGAAAGTCGGTCACACGTGTTGATTTTTGGTTGTATTTTGTAAGCAGTCCAGCAGGTGGCGCTGATGTGTTACTTTCCTAAAAACACACAACTTAACGTTAGATTGGAAAAATTAGCTTTCCGCCGTTAAAAATCAACGGACAGAAATATACTGTAACAAATCTTAAATGTATTTTTAATAGTTATTTACAGTTGTAATTGTTTTTGTTTCATTAGTATAGAGAAGGGGCCGGTCGTGTATTGTTGGAGCTCAGCGACAGCTAATTGAAGCTTTGCTGCTGCTGTCAATAATAATTATTATGAATATAATATTAAATTACAGGAAGTTTCTTTACTATTGCCGTTAACAACAATAATAATAAATATAAAAAAATAAGCACAAGACGAAGGTGAGTGACGCTTTGTGGGCGGAGCTTGTCTTTACGGCGCTACGCAGCAGCCGCGAGTCTTCACAATACACACAGCAGGTAATTCAGAATAATTGTTTAATAATTGCTTCATTATTTTAAAATGATTAATTATAATAATAGTATAACTCGTTTGCTGCCGCTTTTCTGACGTTAACATTCAGTTCGTTTTCATT
>JAZGTJ010011014.1:0-17411 GCA_036877575.1 Botia almorhae
ATATATATATAGTTTCATATAAATACACACAAATACATATAGTTTCTTTAAAGCACCAGTCAGAACTTTCTATGACATCCATTTTTAGAAACCTTTTAGCTCTCATTTTAAGAGTGGGGGGGATATGACATGACATATTTCGAAAGCGTACAGCTTTCAATAACGGTACATTATTCAGTATCATTCAAAAGTTCAAGCACTGTCATGCCTTAGATTGCATTTGCAATGTCACTGAAGTGGAAAATGAATCAAGATGAAGTAACATGAAGTGGGCGCTGGGACCTTGTATGCACAGCATTGAATTGCATGGTGCTCTTTAGATATGTCTGTTCTGTAATGTTTCTAAAGCCATCAAACTAAGTGAAGCCAATTACAGCTCAGGATGCTCAGTGTTATTTATGCTTTACTGACACCAAGCCTTCAAGATCTCAACTGTACAATTAATATACATTGAACGGCTGACATCTTGTTTAATTTAGTAGCAGCTCTAGAGTAAAGAATAAACGGCTTCGCCTGCCTCATTTGTTAAATGCTAATGTGGATTGTGCAAAAACAGGTTCCAAGTTGATTATTAGCTAAACTAATATACAAAAAAGAATTACTACAGAGGACACGAGTGATGTGTAACAGATTTGGGTAAAATAAGTAATCTAGAAAATGAGTTCTTGACCAATGAAGAAACGGGTTTGCAATGTCAAGTAGTTAGTATGACCAGATTTAAAAACTCAACACACATTTAAGCTGCATTTTTAGGCTGCTACAGAGGTGGTGGATCATGCTGTTTCATAGATTCATTTGTATGCTTTTTCTGGTTGTGTTGGGAAATGCCGCAGAGCAGGAAGTTTCGGGAAAAAATAAGGACTGTATGTTCGGTCACCCCGGAATCCCAGGAGACCCGGGACACAATGGAATGCCAGGTCGTGATGGCAGAGATGGGGTCAAAGGTGATAAAGGAGATAGAGGTAAGAGAAAAGCAAATACGTTTTGACTCCAGTAAATCAGTGCTTTTTGAACTAAGTTAAAAGGGCAGATAACAGCAAAAACAGCTGTGAGAATGTTTTGTACGGCTGTGTTGCCAGTTGATATTAAAGGGATAGTTCACCCAAAAATGAAAATTCTTCTATCACTTGCCCACGTTATTCCAAAACTGTACGACTATTTTGCTTTTAAAGAACACAAAAGAAGATATTTTGAAGTAACAAGCGTGGCACCCATTGACTTTTATTGTATGAACACAAAACCACCAAGACAATATATTCTTTTGTGTTCCACAAAAGAAAAAGGATTATAGGTTTGGAATGACAAAAGGGTGAGAAAATAATGAAACCATTTTTATTTTGGGTGAACGATCCCTTTAAAGTGTAAAGTCCAACACACACTGTGTGAGTTTATGCAATGATAGTGTTTCATACAATACACATACAAAGGTTCCTATTGATTTCTAGGGGACATAGGGACCTGTGGAGAAGCTGGTAAAGCTGGTCCAAAAGGAGATACAGGAGAGCCTGGTAAAGATTGGTTGATTTCTTTGCTTTCTTTCCTAAATCAGTTTTATCTTATTAAATTTAGCCGTGTATTTTTCAACCTTTGTGTTTCTTATAATATAGATAGAATTTACTTGAATAAAACAAAGTAGTTCTTGAATCGAAAGGGAAACGATTGGTGCTTTTGCAGGTACTCCTGGCGTAAGTGGTATGAAGGGACGGCGTGGTGATAATGGAGAGAGGGGCCCACCTGGCAAAATGGGGCCCCAAGGCTTTTCAGGGCCACTGGGTTTGAAAGGTCAGAAAGGAGAGCTGGGTTTGCCCGGACCACAGGGCATTAAAGGGGACGTTGGCCCTGTGGGTCCTGAAGGCCCAAAAGGTGACATTGGTGAAAAGGGAGACAGGGGCGTAATGGGTCCTTTAGGTCCCCCAGGACGGCCAGGTTCAAGGGGAGATTTTGGCCCTCCAGGTGTGAAGGGCAGCATTGGTGTGCATGGTGATAAAGGTTCCAAAGGGGACGTTGGGAAGCCAGGTCCAAAGGGAGACACGCCTGAGATACCAAAAAGTGCTTTCTCAGTTGGACTGAGTGAAAACACCAAACTACCTCCAGCTAACACGCCGATTCGTTTTAGTAAGATCCTCTATAACCGCCAGGGTCACTATGACCCTGAGACCGGCCGCTTCACATGTGCCCTCAGCGGGGCCTATTTTTTCACCTATCACATCACTGTGTACTCCCGTAATGTAAAAGTGACACTGATGAAGAACGGTCAGCGAATGATCAACACCATGGACAACTACCAAGGTGGTGAGGACCAGGCTGCAGGTGGAACAGTCCTAGACCTGGAGGCTGGAGACAAGGTCTGGCTACAAGTGGCTGATGGGGAGCTGTTTAATGGGTTGTATGCAGATGATGACGACGATACTGTTTTTTCTGGATTTCTCCTGTTTGCAACATAAAATATTATAGCTACTCAAAAGTCATGTGACTTCAATGACAGTTATGTAGGTTGTGTGCTTCCGTGCTTTGAAATAAAATATTTTAAATTCACAAAATTATGATTTATGTTTTTTTTCGGAAAAACTGACAAGATAATTTAGCAACTTTGTGCGTTGTAGATTCATTAGTGAACAAAATGGACAATGTAAAATTTAGTGGCGCTTGATAAATTTTGTCAGTTTTTATCTGGTAATAAAACGTGCACAAAAATCCCTGTTTTTTTATTTGTTTATCAGGCAGAGAGATAAAAGCATTGGCTCGCGTCTTCCTTCGGGGTTTTCTTAATGCTTGTCTAACCGTTTATTAAAAGCAAAGCATTTAAAAGCATTAAAAGCATTATCGCAGTCAGTGATTTAGCTGGCGTTTTGTGGGCAGACTACAGAGCGCCTATCACAGGCTGCTTGTTTCTCCGCCCCGAAGCAATCAGCGCAACAAGTGCATTGATGCTGCCCAATAACGTCTCGGCGTCTGCGCAGACGCCTCCTGGATCAGCGCACAGCCTTTCTACTACAGAGAAACATTAAACTTTTTTAACCGAGGCGGTTTCAGCTCACAAATCCCGGCTCATTTCGATCATGTGCCATTAAATCGCCTGAGGGAGCGGTCGGATAACAGCTGACGGAAAGTTTTTCGGTCCTGGTAGATCTTTGACTGCGGGCAGTTTGTACGTTACTTTTCTGACTGCTGTCTAACGATTTCCAATGAGTTAGTATGAGTCACATGAGTTAATATGAGACATTTACTGAACCTCGAACTGTTGGACGAGTTACTCGCGGCCGACGGACAGACCGAAGCCGCAAGACTGTTGTGACACCGGGCTAAAGACGCCACTCCAGAACTATGATAAAGGTAAGATAATATACACGTTTGTAATGGGCTTATTGTATGGTTTTATGAAAAGGAGACTAGATATATAATGTGAATTTGAGATGTGTTCGGGATGATTATTTTGCTTGCCCTTTATCATCTTGCCAGTTCCGTTGGGTTCAAAAGAAGCTGGGAGAGGGAGGAGGGGGTATTGTGTATGCTTTACTACCCCGCTGGTTGTCATGGTGATGCGGGGGGTGTTACGACGCGCAAAGCTTGTAGGGAGATGGAAGATACGGAGGAGGGGCAGGTTTGGGTGGTGGGGTGCAGTTTAAGAGCTTTATAGAGACCGAGTTAATTAAACGCACAAATAAACGAGAGCTTTATTTCCTTGGAAAAGCACCCAGTTGAGCCCCGTAATCGCATTCAGTCGTACCGGAGGCGCAGCCTTAAATCTAAAATATTTGTTTGATCTCACATGCAAGAAAGGTTTTCTTTGTGGTACTGTAGGGCCAAAAGAGATTTCTTGACCATGCAAAAACAAACATTTTACATTCATTGTGAAAAAGATTACATGTATGTTTGTAATCACTTCATTTGTTATGCTCAAAAGTGTGTGCGAGTTTTCTAAGGTTTGTTGCACGTTTGCCATGTGCAAACCATGTGCTTCTGTTGTCATAGATGATTAAGCGTTACAGAAAATTTCACAGCAATCATTTTGTAATATATAATAGTTCAAATACGTAGTCCAGCACTTTCCTTACTCGAAACAATCTGTCTGCTCGGTACACATCAACACACAGTCAATGGAATGCACTCCTCCACGCTCATAATGAGAGGGTTTAGTTATCACAAGATATGCACAAGGAACTTTTATGTCTTATTGTGTGCCTCCTAAACCAAGGTTGGTGCTCCACCATCAATTAAGGCTAAATCTTACTCATCATGCCCTGCCCAACAATTATACTTCCTGATATAACACAGATGTGTTTACAGTAAGTGTTATTTGGATTTGTCATTGAAAATATTTTTGGTATGCTATTTTGAAATACCTACTGTGTTTGCCACAGTTTACCTGGAATGCTTAGATTGTTTATGCCATTAGCGGTGGAAGTTCAAGACCTTTTTGGCCCCAAAGTGATAAGGAAGGTTCTGACATTTCCTGAGTCTTATGAAAAACACCTGGGTCATGTTTCACCCTTTAGTAAAAAAAAGGATGGGAACTTTTCCTTTAAAGCTTCAATCTGTAACTCTTTATGGTTATAAAATAAACAAATCAGTTATTGAGCAAGTACATGACAGATCAGTGTTTAAAAGGTCTCCTTATCTTACCCCTTTTCGCAATGGTAAGTTTATAATAATGATTTGCAATGTTAGCTGTCGTGTCTGATTTTCTGGGAAATGTCAGTTTGGCTTCATTTGACTTCAACATACACAAGTGTTCCTGTAGCTCAGCTTGTAGAGCATTGCGTTAGCAGCGCAAAGGTTGTGGGTTCGATTCCCAGGGGAGCATGTGTACTGACAAAATGTATAACTTGAATGAACTGTAAATCGCTTTGGTTAAAAGCGTCTGCCAAATGCATAAATCTAAGTAACGGAAAGTATGTAAAGTAACCTGCAATTTATGTTTCAAACAGAGATGGCAGTAGAGAGGTTACAGTTTGCAGCTTTAATTGCATAAGCAATGTGACAAATTGAATTTGGGTATAATGTGACGTAGACAAGTTGTTTTGAGATTCACGCCCGTAAAGCTTAGCAAATCGTAGTTTTTTCACAGTATTCTGAAAGTATTTGTAAAGTATGACGTGTAAGGCATGATGTGTCTTGCAGCAGTGGATGTGGAGTAGACAATTGCAGGTCAGGAGACAGGTGAGATGAATGGGGTTTCACATGTTGCATTGCTTGACACTTCCCAGGCCTGAAGCGTGTAGGGCGTGTCTGCCTCCTAACTATGCYTTCTTGCCTTGCTGACAAAAAGGAGAACTGGGTCATAATATGATAGGTGGTATCATTAACTAAACAAAGCATAAATCACTCTCCTATTTAGCGTACATTTGTGGTTGTGCAGCACACTAAACTTGTCAGACAGACTTTAGAAGAACTCTCTCTCTCTCATGACCAGAGTGATGAAGAATGTTCAGTCACACTTTCTTTTAGCCTGTGGAAAGGTCGTTAAAGGGCGAGTCTAACACAAATGACATGTTTTCTAATTAGTCAGATTGTTTTCTAATTTTCTGTCACTCCAGGGTTTCATTTACTATGAAATAAATCAGATCAGAGCGTCTGGGTAGCTATAGGGTGGCGTAGCATTTGTCAGCCAAAACAAAACCCTTTAAAATACCTGGAATTCCTTTACACAATAGTAGCTCTGGTAATTTTCATTTGGCTTGTTTATACAAATAGCGTGGGCTGCATCGTTCCTTAATGATTTGACAGCAGTCTTGCTCATCTCGCTTGGCAGATTCCGAACTGGTGTGGTGAGGTTATTCTTAGAAAATTCCTTACTCAGGAAGCGTCATTCTGGGCTTGTGCCTAATTATTCAGATGGTAAAAGGCAAACTCATCATTTGTGTTAGCAATTACATCGTATGGATCATTTTTTACCACAATAATTTTAAGGCACTGGCAAAAGGAAGTCACATGTATCCAGTATTGTGAAATCTCACCTCACACTGGAGTGAGAAAGTGTCTGTTTGCATCATACAGAGTCAGATGTTAGTATGCTTACATCTGTTCATATTATTTGTAGGTGTGCTTAGGCACGTTTGTGGATCTCCAGTAGGCGTGTATGTATTATTGTTTGTCTGTTTTTTTGTTGAGGGAGTTTCGTTTTCAGCCTGGCTTTAGCTGGCAGTCGTGCGGAGAGTCTTCGCATTGGTGACTCTGCAGCAATGATGCGGATGCGGATGAGGAATAGGAGAGAAGTTCGACTTTAAGCTCAGAGATATCGTGAAGTCCAGCGTATGGGAGTAGACAGAGGGGAGGCTTGGACGGAGAGATAATTGCATTCTTTCAAAGCTGTAGGTAAACAAAAAGGTCAGGTGGCAGCTTCTTCCTCATGCGTCGATGGAGTTAAGTGCTCATGTATAGCTGGGGTCGACAGAGATCAGTGTTAAAGTTATAGATTGTGCTGAAATCAACGTATATCCGCAGTGCGAGACAAAAGGTACGTGTTGTTAATTTATATTTGGTGGAAACCAGTAAGTTTTATGCTGATGTCACATTGAACAGTTTATGAATGTCTTGCTTTAAATAACCAAGTGTTGTTTATTTTAATTTTTGGAAAACATTTTTCAAAATAAAGTCACAGAAGCTATGAGATGTTTATTTCTATTACTTTATTCTGATCTAGCTATATATACAGAGACAACTGAAAATGTTATTTTTGTAGGCTGTCGTCTTTAAGTGTAAACACTGGTTCAGTGATGATTTCAGAACATTGGGCATTCTGACCAACCCAGCGTTCTCGATCAATGGCGTGAATTTGTGCAGAGACTTCCTGTTTTTTCTAACATCAAGGACACAAAAGAAACTCATTGTTACTCTTGCCATTATTTTTGTTGGTTTGTTGTTTAATTTTTTTTGAAAATTTGAAGTTTGTAGGTTTTCAAGTACTGAACTGCACTTTGTGGTTAGTCTGCTAGGGTTCATGTGTGAGCTTGAGGAGAAATGATTTCATACATTCCTAAAAATGGGACAAGTCCTCTAACTCATCTAGTAAAAGTACACGGTATCTCTCTGCATTCTGTTCGGGCAGAAAGCCCAGCAACAAAATGGTTAAACAACTCTACATCAGCTCCAAAGGCCCAGAACCCAAAAACTGGGCAATTTGTTCCATTAATCACAATGGATTAACGACTTTCATTGCTAAGTCATGCTCACAAAAGCCTTTCATCAAAGCTAACGTCGCACCAGGCTATGACTTCCAAACCCTTGGTGAGGGGCCCCTCAAGCCTAAAGTAATATAGCTTACATCTTTTACAGAAAACACAGTGCGATCTACTAGTAGTGAGTCCAGATGCTTGTTCTATTCAAGGACACCTTCTAACTATCCAGATAAAGCAAAATCATTATTGAGTCTTAACTGGAACCTTCAGTATATTTACATGGAAGCTACATTTACACCTGTGGGTGGAGAAGCTATGAATGACTTCACCTGTGCTAATGTTTGGCATTTAGCAAGGTCAGAGTAATCAGCTGAGGTAGTATGGGGACATGGTTTAAAGTTCTAATATAATATAACTTATCGAGACATAGTGCATGTAAAACAAATTACACAGGTGTTGTATTGTTTCATTGGTGTGCGCAGTAAAACTTCCTGCAGACAAAACAGTGGGTCATTTTATTGTTTAACTTCATGTCACACGCCAATGTTATTTATTCAAAGGCTTAAATGCAGGGCAATGGAAATAAACCTGTTTGTATGACAGTGTACCCTGCACACCTTATATGTCCACTTCCTGTTCTGCAGGCTCATTTGTCTGGCTCACAAGGCACCTCTCACAGCCGTGACCCGAAGGATGAATCTTTCAAAGAGGAACGGGCTATGAATCCAAGTCTCAAGTCTGGCTGTAGGGACCAGGTTCAGCCTGTCCTATCTGAGCCTTGCTATGAGGAGAACCGACTTAACAGACTGAATTCTCAGGCCCAGTCTGTTCCTGTGATTGCTAATGGCCAGACCAAGCCTAAAGTGGTACGTCTGTTTTCCAACCAGACGAAATGTGAAGACAATTCTGCTCTCAGAGGTCCACCTGTCACACCCCAGGCGTGGTCTGGACTGTCTAGCCTTCGTGTCATGGGTTCTTTCAAAAAACTGCGTTCTTCGGTGCTCCAAGGAATCCAGAACAGGAGCAATGCGATGGCGGCTAATCAGGAGAGAAATCTTTCCTCGGCGATTAACTCGGACACCACAAATGGTTTCTTGGTAACCAAACGAGACGTTACAATCAATCACAACACATGTAAGGAAAGTGAAAAAGTGACAAAAGGGACATCCCAGACTAGGAAAATTCCCTCCGTTTTGGATGAGGATGAAGATTGTGAGATGGAAGAAGGTGGGTTTCAGAGAAATTCCCACTTCTCTCGGAGTATCCGCAGAGCTTATGGAGCAGGACGCATCCCATTGCTTGACATAGTCCAGAGACAACCGGAGAGCCTGTCTGCTAGTGTGCCCACGCCCCAGTGCTCTCCTAGCAGAACCATGAAGTCCACTGTACCTTGCAAGAACCTTGAAACCCAAGAAAATGGCAAGGTTCAGAGTAGACTAAGCAAAAGTGCCGATAATCTCCACGTCTTCAAGAGTCATTTTAGATGCAAAGCGACCTCAGCTGAGACACAGAACCCAGAATGCACCAGTACTACAGTTCTTCAGAGGACCACCAGCTCCTCATTTGTTGACTTACAAAACCATAGTTCAGAAAAACGCCAAAGTCCCATGAGAACACGAGGACACCTGCGAAACCTTGTTGGCAGTTTAACGGACCTGTCTGTCAAATGTAAAAACAGCCCAGGCCCCGCCCCTAAAGTGCCACTGTCACCTCTAAGTCAGCTCCATGATGACTATTCCCGCAGAACACCTTGTTTTCCCAAAACTGAGCGTCAACGGAGGCCTTCGCCGGCAGCCCAACAGGACACGCAAGCGAACACTTACCAACACATCCCAACTTTACACCCCGCTCCCTCCTGCCCCGCCTTCTTTGGTACCACCCTAGATGACTGTTTTGAGCCTCCTAGCAAAACAACAGCCCTCATAAGTAACTGTGTGGATGTGTCCTCAGCAGGCTCAGATATTCAAGCCTCTTTGCTGGAAAGGAACTGTGAACCTGTGGAGTACCATCAGAATGAAACAAATGACCACATCTCTCAAATGCACACACAGTGTTCAAGGCCCAGCCAAAAGCAGACAGCCAGTGGCCATAATGTGGAGGTAAGATATTCGTAAAATCTCCATTGTGCCAACCAATAATGGTCTCTTTGCCAACAAGAATATATCCCTGCTGAAAAAACAGAAACAATCAGTCATTTGTTACAGAAACATTTTTTTATGCTGGTTGAAAGTCTCTTCACATTCTTAGCATTCACTAAGTGGTCAAAATATATATTTTTTATATACGTGTATCTTTTGTGGAGTGCGCAGGCCCGTAAAATGTTCATCCAATCATTGTATTCGGTCCAAATGCAATGATAGGATGTCCTACTTGCCTGTCAGACTATGTATTTGCATCATTCTCGTGTTGCAGGAGGCGTGGCTATTGCTAGCTTCTCATTATCTGTATAACCAATTGCCAACTCTACCTTTAATAGTAAACGGCTGATGTTTAATGATGGTATTTGTAATAGAAACCGTTTGTATTGTTTTGTCAGCAGGGATGTTAAACATGCATTTTATGGCTTTGTACTGCATAAAGATTTGGACTGTGGTATTTATTATGAACGATAATAATTAAGGAAGCATTAGTATGAAGCAAATTTGTGCTGACTTTGCATGGCTGGATTTCCAGCAGACTTGTTTGTTTCATCTCAAGACAATGTTGTTTCACTTTTTGTTCTAATGGACAATAAGAAGCAAGTCTGGACAGGTACTTTTCTGTCTGGCTGAATTTGATAGGTCTAAAAGTACAAGACAGACGTCTGGTTGTGGAACAGCACATGACCGATTACCCAAAAATCAAATCTTGACCTTTGAAAGACATTTTTGCTGAAATGTCTTGCCTCATAGTGTTGTCACACAGGTGATCCTGGTTTCTGATGCAACCATTACCTCGATCTCAGATGACATTCTGATAAAGGAACACTTGTGTTCACACTTATTTTATTATATGAGAGCAATTCACTTTATTCTCTCCTGATTGGTTGATTAATTCATCCAATTGGACAAGTCTTTCTCTGAAGTGTCACATGGGCAGCTCAGCTGTCTGACACTCCACAATGACAGCAGGTAGAGTTAATGATTAGCTGTTTTATATCATTAGCTGGTTCGCTTCAGTGCAGTTCCAGACTGAGGTTGGACACGTATGAGCAAGGACAATGTCTCCTCCCCAGGGGACAAAGTCTAACAATCAGACCAAGCCTGCATAGAGGCAAATGTACACGGGTCATCAAATCCAGTAAAGAATTATGACAGAATGAAGTAGACAAGCTGCAATGGGCCAAGTAGAACTTTGTTTTGTGAGTGTGTGTGGGAGTGTATGCATATGAGTTTTGTACGTTTTTCATCATGGTGCTGGTTGAATGTGTCCCTTTTCAGTGTCTGTGGAATTCTGCACAGAGAGAAACAGAGGACCTAGAGGTAAGACGTCTGTTTTTTTTCTGTGTTTTACAAAGTGGACTATAGGCAGACCAGCAACTATCACATAATTACAGACTAGAACAAGCAGTTAGTCATGTACAGACAGACCTGCAATCGATATGTTTGTTTTCTGTCTGTACACAATGTTATGTTTTTAAAACTCATAGCTTTGTTTGATATTGTTGTCTGGTGGTAACAGATCAGTAAATATCTGTCTTTTTAAATCTTGTATTGACTCATAAATGGACAAACAAAAACACTGCTTTTGCTTAGCTTTGCCGTGTGTTGTGTTGGTGTAATGTAAACAGAGGTACAAAGGTAGACATTTTGTCTTTATAACTAAATGTTTAGCTTTCATATCAGTAAACTTTCATACTTTAAACTGTCATTTCAATTGTCTTTTTTTATTTGTTGTACGCATTCGAATTCGCATACAAGAACGTTATTCAAACATTTAATTTGAAATGTTTTTAAATAATTTCATTAATAATGTAAAACATAAATAAACATCTGCTATGATATAAACACCAAAAAAGTGCTACTTTACAGCAAGAACATTTTTAATAACTTTGAGAGAACTTTAATAGAATGTTAGCCAACATTTTGAGAACGTTCCCAGTTAGTTTGGTAGTGCAGTACATAATTTGTTTTAATCCCTGGATTATACAAGTGCAAATCCTCATTTCAGATCTTTGGCTTCTCCTCTAGGCTTCATCAGAAGATCTAGTCCTCAGAGGTCTTCAGAACACAAACGATGGGAACACCACTGCTTCACCTGTCAAAACCACCTGTTCCACAGAATCTCCAACAACACCAAACTCACCAACCTGTGCTGGTATCTCGCCCACTTCTGTAGTGTCCAGGAAGAGGGCCGGTCGCTCCAGACCTCGGCCAGTGTCTGACCATGGCCAGCTGGACAGATCAAAGTTCTGTATCCCAGAGGAGGTTAAAGAGTGCAAGATTATGGACTACACTTCCCAGAAGGACTACAATAGCAATGGCAGCTACATGGAGAAAGACACACAGGAAAATGGTGTTGTCGGCACTCAAACACAGAGCAGAAAGAGACGTCCCATCTCCGTTATTGGAGGAGTGGACCTATTTTCACCTCCAACTACTGAGCAGAAGGACGACACTGAAAGTTTGCCTTCTGTAAGGCCTTTTTTTTAAGTGCATTTTTATTTATATGGGTTTTGTCATTTTTGTATGTGATTTCTAGTAGCATGAAAGTGAATTGCAAAAATATTTTAGACCAGGACAAAAAAGTTGTCAGACCCAAAACACATACCATTGATTGGGGTTCCTAAAGGCCAACTTAAATGATGCCAGCAGAGGCCTCTGCCAACCGGTTCACCAGCACCTGCCTTTCAGCAAAGACTATTGGGTGAATGTTATGCCACCTAATTAATATTCATGATCAAGCTGATAATGTTTAGAATAGCCCAATGTACAATCTAGGTAGTGTATTTCATGTATTGTTTAACAGAGTAGCTGAAAATAATTTACACGACGCTTTTAGGACTTTTCTAGAAGCTTAACTCATAATAAGATACACATTTTTTGTAATCTAAACTTGCTACATACTATTTTGCCCTCTGGGTGTAGCGTTATGGGTTTATAATGTCATAGGTCAGGTTTTAAAGAATTTTTCAGGTCATTATTGTAAGTACTCTGTATCTTTCCTGTAACTACTTTTGTTGCACAAGAACAGCTTGATTCATTGTTTTTAAGGCTTAAAAGACTATTTAAAGGCTACGGGTAAAAGGCTGTGTCAGACAGTCATTTCCCTAATGCATTTCCTAATCACCCTTCTGTTCTCATTACTGTAATATGAAAAGAATCCCACTCTTATTACAGCAATCCAAAACGTCGTAAATTTAAATTGTACTACATTTATACATTATCATAGTATTTGTACTGAACTTAATTTATGCAGGTTGTTAATAATAATGGCTGTCCGTACATAATTATTTTTATTACTGTAATACAGTAATAAGTATAGGATTACAGTAATCAGAATTTTGGAACAATTACTTATGTTATAATGTCACAATACAAAAAAATGTAGGTGTGTTTTTTCATAATACAAGTTTCCCAGTTTTGGAGTGAAATTAAATGTTATGCCTTGCTTGTAATGTTATGCACGCATAACATTTGAGCTGTAATAACCTCTCACAGGTCATTGTGCTGCTGTGAACAGTCACTGAACTCTGTCTGAACGTAAGGTCTGCTGCATGATGGACTCTGCTGATTAACGTCTAATCTGTGCTTCTACCTTTCAGCCGGTTTCTCGTCCTCCAGTACCATCTCATAGAGTTCCTCCATACCGGGCGGTATCTGCCCGTCTGAGACCCTGCACCTTCTCCCAAAGCACACCTATCGGTTTGGATAAAATGGGCCGACGCAGAGTGCACAGGGTGCTCAGTGGTGAGTGTTTCTGTTTATATGCGTATGTACCCACTTGAGCTGTAAAGATGAGAGGCTGTATTGTGCGATTATGCTGATGGAGAGGGAATATCGATTGGTTCTAACCTCAGCCGATGTGTGTGTGTGTGTGTGGTTGTGTGTGTGTGGTTGTGTGTGTGTGGTTGTGTGTGTGTGGTTGTGTGTGTGTGGTTGTGTGTGTGTGTGGTTGAATTGTAGATGGAAGTTCTAATCCAACGCTGGATGACAGTGTCAGTGAAGAGGACGGTAGCTTTGAAGAACTGACAGAAGGAACACCGTACCTCCAGCCGGAAGTTGACCTTTTTACACTCAATCAGGTGGGATGTGTGAGACAATAAAGTTAATTTTAAAGGGGTCATTCACTTAAAAATAAAAGTTTTTCCATCATTTACTCTTACTCATGGAATTTCAAACCTGTATGACTTTTTTGCTTCTGAGGAACACTGAAGAAGATATTTTGAAGTATGTTGGTAACAGCAGCAGCACCCATTAACTTCCATTATATGAACAAAAAACCACCAAGACATTTCTCAAAATATCTTTTTTGTGTTTCACAGAAGAAAAGTCACATAGGTTTGGAATGACATGAGGGGAAGTAAATTATGGAAAATGTTTCATTTTGGGGTGAACTATTCCTTTAACAAGCTAGTACACATTTTTCCTTCGTGTCTTATCTGTTCAATTGTGTTTGTATGTTATCTGCCTATATTTCACTTATCTCTTGTCTTTTATCTGACCTTTAACCTGTATACATTTAGACTGACTACAATCTCTGTTTCTGTCCTTTTTAGTACATAAACTCAGGTCGCGCAGTGTATGCGGAGGCCTTGTGGGACCATGTCACAATGGAAGACCAGGAGCTGGCCTTTAAAGCCGGGGACGTGATCCAGGTTCTGGATGTTCAGGAGAAGGACTGGTGGTGGGGGATGGTGGGCGACTGTCAGGCGTGGTTCCCCTCCAGCTTTGTTCGGGTGAGTGGCATTGTGGCTCTCTCAGTCTACTGGCTGTGAAACAAAAGCCAATTCAAACACGTACGGCCACAATTGATGCATCTAAGATGCGTGTCACTCTACCGGTGTGACTAGCAAAGCGTCTCGACTGAGCAGTTGTGATTGGCTCACTTGTGACAAATCTGAATACCAGCTGTAAACAAGGCTATAGTAAGACAGGCTGTGTGGTTGCTCTGGGTGGCCCAACAGGAAATGCCATATGTGTCATCATGGTTATATGTGCTGATTGACCGGTTTAAAAGAGATGAAAGTAAATGGAATGAAGGCTCTAGATATAGTGTGTATCAGATCTTGGGTTGTGTTTTCTCTTAAGATCCACCAAGATGAGTCAATCAGACACAAAGAGGCCTTAAGTGATCTGATCAGATCTTGTTGAAGAAGATTAACCAGTTCAATGTCTCCATCAGTTAAAAGTCTGTTTAATGGTGCTAAATCACGGTCACCTGCTTATTGGTCCATTAAGTACTTCGATCCTAGGAGATTAAATATAATAAGCCTGTTGATGTTTTAGGTTCGGGTGAATCAGGAAGATTCGAGCAGTGATAGTGTGGAGAACGCATTGGGTGTAGAAGAGTCCGCCCCCTCGGACACACACAAACAAAGCCCTGAGCATCGAGAACAGATGAGAGCTAATGTGGTCAAAGAGATAATGGACACGGAGCGTGTTTACATCAAACATCTCAAAGACATCTGCGAGGTGAGCAGCTGTTACAGTTCTACTGTACCTTCTACAGTGATATCGGCATCCTGTTTCTGGTTCTGCTTCCATATAAACTATTGCAAAGGAACTCTTATCTTAAATTGTGCCTGCAGCGTAGACGATCTTTACGATTGTTCCACGGCTGTCATTTAAATTTGAGATTAAAATGAAATAAAACCTATATTTGTCTTCATTCAAGATAACTCTTAAATTATCTCTTAGAATGTGGGTGTAGTGCTCAGATTATCTTAATACTGTCTTTAACTCCGCCCCAGATAGTCACCTTGGTCAGCACGTAGCTTCTTAGCATTCTTGGAGTGCAATTCTAGAATATTTCAAAGTCTATACTACTAATATTTAAAGAGAGCATGTGCTTGACAAAAATAAAAAAATAAACATTTCAAGCAGTAGTGCTACTTTATGGTCATGTGACTTCAACACATTGCATTATTCATTAAGTCTAGTTAAGGCATTATGAATGTTGTTTTTTAATCCAGATTTGCATAAAATAGTTCTGAGTTTTGTTAGTCCAATTCAGTAATGAGTCAAAAAAAGAGAGAAAACAAATATTACTTCCTGTTCATTCATAACACCAGATATGAAAAAGTCAAGTTGACCGCATTGCATTGTGGGATGCAGTGCTCAGTGCAGTGTGCACTGTTGTATACTGCACATTTGGTAGATGTAGTAAGTAATCAGGGTATTTTAGGTATACAGAACATTCTGTGCACAGTATACATGTAGTATATACTGCAGTAATATGATAGAACTGGGTTTGAGGGCTGTTCGTTGCTGACCTCTGCTGGTCAAACTCTTAAACGGCGCTTTGCAAAGGATAACTCCCAAGCAATGCAACACTGGGTGTATTTCACTGATTCTACATTAAATCCACTGGTTAAAATGACTAAGTTAACACATTTGTTGTAGGGATATATCCGTCAGTGTAGGAAGCATCCTGGCATGTTCACTGAAGCGCAGCTGAATACAATCTTCAGCAACATCGAAGATATCTACAAGTTCCAGAGAACATTTCTAAAAGACCTAGAAAAGAAATACAACCAAGGAAACCCTCATCTGAGTGAAATCGGCTCCTGCTTCCTTCAGCAGGTATCTTTACACATGCACGACTGAAGGATATTCACGGCCTCTGAAGGACCACGTCAAGGGTTTCAAATGGCTCCTATTTATCTCTCTTGTTTCTCTTGTTTGTCTCTCGCTCAGGGAGAAGGTTTCTCTATATACTCGGAGTACTGCAACACTCACCCATCAGCGTGTGCCGAATTACATCGCTTAATGAAACAGGGGAGATATAAGCACTTTTTTGAGGCGTGTCGACTCCTTCAGCAGATGATCGACATCTCCATCGCCGGCTTCTTACTCACACCAGTACAGAAGATCTGCAAATATCCTCTTCAACTCGGAGAGCTCTTGAAATACACACCCAAAGAGCACAGGTAGCTTATTCTCTTGTGTACAAATCGCTTATTCCGTACTTATGCAGTTTTTCATGCAAAGCCTATAAAAACAAATCAATTTAAAAGCTCACAATTCAGTGATTGCGCTGTAAAAGGTTCATGTAACCAAACGTAAACCAAACAGTCATACAGGTTGTATCGGCTACGCACTTTTACCGATGGTGTATGTTCTCGCCCACAGTGACTATTTAGGGGTGTGTGCTGCACACAAAGCGATGAAGAACGTGGCAAGTCTGATAAACGAGAGGAAAAGACGTCTTGAGAGCATCGACACCATTGCTCACTGGCAGGTGTCCATTCTACACTGGGAGGTTAGTGTCGACACCGATTAACATTGTCTAAACGTTATTCAAATTTATCAGAACTGTTTAAGATGTCAGCCACTGTCTCTAAGGTTTTTGTATGTAAGAACTGGAGAATGTGAAAATATGAGTTACTTATAGTGACTCGTTTTGTCAACACAGGTCAGATATGTAGTTTACAAATTGTAGCCAACCACATAAAATAAACCGTCAAAATAATACCAAGATTTCGGAGGTCATTTGAAGATTGTAAAATCCTGATGCATTTGGGGTAGCTGCTCCAGAGTAGTCCAGCGCAACACTTTATCAACATGTTTTGTCCTCCACCTCTGTATAGGGAGAGGATGTGTTAACGCGGAGCTCTGAGCTGATCCACTCAGGCGAGCTGACGCAGGTAGTGCGGGCCAGTAAGACGCAGCAACGCAGCTGCTTCCTGTTTGACCACCAGTTGGTGTTCTGTAAGAAAGACATTCTGCGGAAAGACCTGCTGCATTACCGCTGGCGTTTGGACTCGGACCACCTCGAGCTAATCGACCTACCGGATGGACGACACCCCAATCTGGGCTTACTGAAGAACGCGTTCTCCCTGCGACATTCCGAAAACCTGGAGGTACTGTGTGTGCTGTGCTGCAGAAAGATCCAGGACAAGCAGAGATGGATGCAAGCGTTTGAACGAGAGCGCAGACGAGTACAAGAGGACCAAGAGATGGGTAAGTCTTAGGGCTAAAGGTTTGATCAGCATAAAAATATGTTCTGGTTTTACAATGTTTGTTAATGTTTCATTGTCATTGTCCGTTTTCAGGGATAGAGATTACTGAGGCTCAGAGGAAGCAAGCAGTTCAGAATGCTAGACAATCTAAACAAGGCAAAATGAAAAGTAAGTCCTGTCTATCAAACTGT
>JAZGTJ010011015.1:0-17409 GCA_036877575.1 Botia almorhae
TAAACCACAGAATAAAGGTGAATTCACAGATCTGAGGGGTTAACCCCTCCTCCTACCAGTGACACAAAGGAGTGGGCGTGGCATTGGAATGATTGACAGGTCTCCCACGGGAATGGGGCATTTCTGTTGTGCTAAGCTGTAAATCAATGCAGCTTTAAAGTGCTGATCACAACATTTGGATTATGATCCAGAGAACTGAGGGCGCTACAGACGGACAGAAGTCTCAGGTGACAGATTTAATGCTCACAGCAGACACAATGCACTAAACACAGAGCTGTCAGGCTGTGTGATACTGAGCGGAACACACGCCACCTTGTGGTGACATATAGACAGAGCTCATGTTTACTTGATGAAATGAATAAAGACTCTGGAGTGGAATAGTGGCCTAACGCACATGCTGCCTTTAATTTAGAAACAACAGTATGTGGAACAGTATGCAGTATGCAACAACAGTAGTGTAAAAGAGTAGTGTACCAAAAATTAATGATTTAATAAGCAAACATCACATAGTACAACTACAGTTACTCAGCACGTCACTGTTCTGCTGTCCTATACCTGCAGCTGACACGCAGGGCTCTTGTACACATCACACTGCCCTGAACCTGCTGCTCTTTGCGCAGGAAGCCATTTTGTACCAGATCTGTAATAGTGAGCAGAGACAGCAGGTCTGATAAGCAGAAACAGTCTGACCAATGACAGATCAGCCTGTGTGAAACACACACACAAATGCACAGAGCCCTCACCTCTTTCACTCCTGCTACACAAACATCCTCATTGCTGCTCCCCTCTCTCTGCCTCTCTGTCTGTCTGTCTGTCTCTCTCTGTGTCTCTGTGTCTCTCTGTCTCTCTGTGGTTGTGTAACTGCTGTTGCCATGTTCTCAGAGCTCTGCTTTAAGTGATTTTCCTCCAGTCAAGGGGACCATGTGACTCTGCATGAGAAAACAAACCTCTCGTTTAGACAGAGAGAGACAGAGAGAGAGACTAACAGACAGAAAGAGAGATATAAAGATGGTGCGAGAGCTTTAGACATAGAAAGATAAAAATGAGATGTTTGTGTTGATGTGTTTGTTTCAGTGTGTTACAGTGAGTAGCTGAATGTGGTCCAAATCACATCAAATCAATGTAGTTTTCATCTCACGACACAGATCTGTTGTCTCGTCTACAGCGTGAAAATGAAAAACTTGTTTTCAATTCTTATCTGAACTACTTTCAGATGTAGAAATAAACAGCAAGTAACCAGGTTTTAAGTCAGATTTTATGTTGCTTGTGCTTTAACCACGTGCTTTAAACAGTGACAAAATCAACTAAATGTACAAAATCAACGAAATATTAGAATATATGATACAATTCAGGAGTGTTTCTTCAGATCAGTGAGTCACATCAAAATAGTTTTTATTAGGAAATCAGAATCTGTTTGTTTGGCTTGTGTTGTGAATGTAGCTTTATTGTGTTTGTTGAAGTATATTTCATCTGGTTGTTTAAAGTTGCAAACAATAGAACGAAAAACAACTGCATCTGCCTGCATGTTGCAATACACACACAAACACACACACTTGGATGTGGAGTGAGACCACACAGACACTCTGACGCATGGAGGAATGTAAACACACTGGCCTCACACACACACACACGTTCACACAGTTGATCCTGACCCTACAGTAAAACCTGCATGTATATATATTTATTACATATATATGTATATTTATTTCATACAAATCCAGCCTCAAGCCCCACAGACTGACTGTCCAATAAACACAACAGTTCAAAATAAATCCACACACACACTTCTGCATTAGGAGATCACTGGATTTCTGACTGACAGCTGTTTAGTGACAGTGATTTGACTTTAGCAGGTAAATGAACTGAATGACTCATAAGGTTTCACATATGTGATGTTTTGAGGAAAGAAGATGCTTTACTGAAGCAGAGAGTTTATGTTTTATAAGAGGGAAAAAAATCTATTCATCCATCAGAACTAATTGGTGATTTCTTTGTTACATGTGGTTTAAGGGTAGAGTTTGGTGACATCAGCCAAAAAGCAAATACAAATATTTTGCTCTTTACAACAACATGCACTTATGAAAGCTTTTACAATAAGAAGTAATAACACATTCCCAAACGTTCTACATCAAGCACTCGAGCAGCATTCATAAGATCTGTGTCCACATGGAAAACCAATGGCTGAAGATACATGAGTTATAGAGTGGATTATTCCACTGAGTCTACATGACTGCAAACACCTAACCGTGAGGAGTGACGCTCCTCCATCAGCTAAAAGAGGGAAAGAGAGAGGAAGAGGTCTTTCTGTCACTCTGTGTCTCACTCACACAGATCATGACTGCTTTATTTCATGGTTTTTATAAATGATGTGGCTCTGAGCAGACATCTCGGCTGCACAGCCAGCTTGCTATAAACACAGAACACATGAAAGAACTGGAGCCCGTTTTCAGCTCATCACCTGTTTGGGTTTGACACATTCCATTGAGCTATGGAAATATTTACAAACAACCAAAACTGATTCTCTGTTTAAACTCTTAAAAACAAACATTCCTCACTGGTTCTTTCAGATCAGCAAAGAACTCTTTTCTTATCTACATTTACATTTAGTCATTTAGCTGACGCTTTTATCCAAAGCGACTTACAAATGAGAACCATGAACCATTTTCATTGTACATGGTTCTGGAGTAACATTTAATGTGATACATTAAAAGGTTTTTTAGATTCACGGCTGACCAGGGGAAGGTGTAGCCCACCAAAGATCCTATCAAACACAAGCAGAAAGGTTTCTATAGAAGATCTCCCCCGACACTTTAGAAGGTTCTTTTAAAGACACCAAGCTGTAAAACTCTTTTGAAACCTTTATTTTTACATCAGAATCAGAAACAACCTGTGAAATGTCCTGTGAAACCAAGAGCACTTGTTGATTTAAATTTATGTTACTGTAAATGAGGAAATCATCATGGCCACACATACAGAATCTTCTCCATTCTTCTACAAAACACATATCATAAAAGTCAAACACCAGATCTGTAAGCACATCTGGACAGGGGGCAAGTAAACCCTCTTCTGAGATGCACAGAAAAACCATTTGATGTGAAATGTGTGTGACTGTCACACAGCTGCAGACAGCAGCAGACAGACAGCAGCAGACAGCAGCAGACAGCAAGGCTCGGCTTTTAAAAACAACATGACTTAATCAACCCACTTCACAAAACTCCTGATTCTCTTTTCATCTGTTTTTTTTTCGCCTCTGAAAGCTCAAGTCTCTTCTGCCTGTGGCTCCATAACATCTGATCTCCTGTTACCAAAACCATTTCCAATTGATCAACCACAACAAGGTGACGCTGGCAGTGAAAAGCTCAGCTGAAAATGTCACCAATGTAAATCAATTGTTTGGGCAAATAAAAGCATGGCAGACAAACTCCTCCATTGTCCCTATCAGCAGCTTCATCAACAGCTCTTCAAATGATAAAACAGCCATGTTGCCATCTACATCTGGAGATCTACGTCTTTTCCTTATGTCACTGCAACAAAACCCTCGGGCACCATGGACGCACTCTGTCTCTCTCGGCAACCAGCGGTTGTCACGGTGACCTTACCGGGACACGCGCAGCCTCCCACGGACATCTTCTCACATGCCCGTCGCCTGAGCCGCAGCTCAACGCTGGAATGGTTGAGATTTCTCTGAAGCTCCGGACCACTGCTGACTACTGCTACTCACATGGGCATCTGTTTCAACACACACACAGTGGAGAAAGAGGGAGTGGAGAGAGAGAGAGAGAGAGGTTAAAAAAGAACGAGCACAAAGGAATGAGAGACGCTGGGAGCTGCAGTTCACTCATTAGTGTGCAGGTTAGAACAGGGAGGAGAGAGAGACTCTGATCTAGAATCAACTGAGAGAGACAGATGACACATTCTTGCACAGTTTTTTCTAGATAAACACATGCTCGACAGACATCTCTGACTGTTGCACCAGGTCTTGCTGTTTTTCCAGTGTCTCGTACCATGAGCACTTCATTTTTAAGATGAAGGAAGCTCAACTTTTACAAACGTGTTCTGAGACTCGTTCTGTTTCGTTGTGTCCTGTTATTTGTGAACACAGGAACACAACTTGTGTAACAACCCATCAGAAATGAACACACACTCACAATGTAAAAATACTCTTTAAGTATTTATTCAGTTTGTCCACGGCAACATCCCAAAATAATGAGCTCAGTGGTAAACTATATATCATAAGAGTGGAGGAAATAAACTAATTGTTTATTAACAATTAATTGTTACAAATGTTATAACAACACATATTTTTATATTTAAGCACACTTAAATAAATAATTTATAAATAATTAAATTTTATTTAATTTCATTTTATTTCAATGGTTTAATTTGTGATTAAAATGAAAAATAACATTTACAATAACGTTTTCTAACTATAATAACTGTTCCCTTTATATTTTGTTTAGAATTACTTGGATTGAATCTGAGGCATCTGTATGTGTCATGTGATCACTATCTGTGTGGTGCTTAAAGCTGCTGCCTAGGTAGAGCACTACACATTTGATAATCACAGGTGGTGGTGGGGGGGGGGGGGGCATGACATAAAGACAAAGTCACCACAGGTGTAAATGTCCAAATGTTTTGGCTTAATGTCTTTTAAACGTAACAATCTTCTTCATGTAACAGAAAATGGGTCAAGCCCCTCAAGGGGTCATCGAGAAGGTCATGAATGTTTTACCTGCAGTGTGTTGTCGTAGTGAGGTGAGCTGATTTCCCCTCATATCTCTTCAACTTGTTTTCTATCTCCTGCATTTCCACCAACATGTGTTTCAGTGATGTGTCTAAAATCTTTCTCATAAAAGTGCTTTGGAGAAATAAAAATAGTTAACAGTATAAATACAGTATGAATACAGTATGCATGCAGTATGAATGCAGTATGAATACAGTATGAATACAGAGTCATTCATCATTACAGAGGACTGAACAGACAGACAGACAGAGGACTGAAGCTCATTACAGCTGAAACAGTAATGAGAGAGACAGCAGTGGGGGGGGGGGGGCTCACCCACAGAGGGCACCGTCACCATAGCAATGTGGCACATTTGTGATCATACTGCCAGGATCACACACACACACACACACATTTGCCCTTGACAGTCACACTGACAAATCAATTTACAGCACGCACAATCAGTAGGAGCGTGAACAAACAAGCATTTATTATGTTATTAATACAGTTATTTTTTATTATGTCATTGCTACTGACTTCATGTTCCTTACTGCTGTTTGGATAGAACAGCTGTGAATGAGTTTTTGATATTTTGATATATATGATATTTGCCCAGAGGTGAGTGGGGTGGTGGTGACTAACAAAGAGAGAAATGAACTAAAATCTCATTATTGTAACATGAATAATTAAATAATATTAAAATGTACTTCTATATCATCACAGAATATTCTGTGAGTCAGAGTATACAAATGATAACTATTGAGCTCAATGCTCGATACATAATTGATCACAATACAGTTGTCTGTATATTTTGATCACATTCATTCAAACTGACTGGCATATTTATGTCTTTGGTAGGCAGTTATGAAAGAAGCAGGACAATGTGCAGTAAGACAGTTGTGTGTGGCCTCTTCCTCACACTGTCACCCTCTCAGACTGTTCTGGGGTCAGATGATAGCACCCATATTAATATTATGGCAGAGCAGCGTGTGTGTTCTTATGTTTTCTCTTCTACATTTAAGGTTCTTTGGCTACTGGTCCACCAGTAAAGGAAAAGTAATCAGACCATCTAGTGGATGAAGTTTAAGAATTGAAATGTCCTTTTCAGTTTCAGCACCATGTGTGAAATCGAGTCCACCGCTGTCTGCTGTTCCCTAGCAACCGCAACTACAAGCGGTAACATTTCGAGCTGGCATGTTCCCGGGAATTTCACGTCACGTGACTCACCCAGCGCCTACTGTGCAGCTGCTTTCCTTTATTCAAAATGGCGGCGCCGCGTGAAGTTAAACAGAAGGATATACGGAAAAAGATACAGATGCGTTTCCGCATACAAAGGTCTTTTGGTATTTTATTGTATTTTTAATATATACATATATATATATATATATATATATATATATATACACACATATATATATAAACGCTGTTCAAATTGAATAAAATATTCTGTGGCTTGAGGTCACCTCATCACATGCTAGTGTGCTCCTAAAATTGGACACATTCAATCTGAAGACCTTTAAAATGTACAGTTTCAGAGTCAGAATCTTCCTCCCCAAATATCACCCGTCACTGTCTAGCAGGAACAAGTGGCTACTAATGAGTTTGCTGTGTAGTAAAGATGATTATGGACAGGCCCTCAGGTGTGTCCCACCTCAAGTTCCTGTTCGAGTATAACAGTGTGAACAGGGAAGACACTGCTGATCAAGACATTAAAAGCATGAAGATAATATGTACTTTCATAATCTCTGGTATTGTGTCTTCAGTGAACATTATATCAAGTTACCATCGTTTAACCGTAGTAAAATGGTACTTTTGTATGGCGTTATGGTCTTTGCTAGGTTATATTCACCTACTAGTTTGACAGTACTTAAGTTATGTTCTGGTGTCTCGTATAATTACTGCCCACAATCATCATATTAATACCACACGTGTGATAGGACAGTAGAAAAGGTTTTAATAAACTGTTTCTGAGGAAGGAAGATGTCTCCGCTCCTAAGGACCTGTGCTTCAGTTTATGGTCAGCATGCAGAGTACATGACCTGTGTGTATGAACATGATTCTGCGTCATACTTTTCATTTGAATTTTATTTCATCCTCAGGGTGAATCTGAAAAATGTGTTCTCGGATGTTCTCCATGAAAGCCTGGGACCATTCATTTTAACCATCTTTTAGAAGACATCTGCTGAGGAGGTATATAAGATCATAAATACAGTCTTGAAACGCCATCATCAGAATCAGTGTATTAAGCTCCTGTAGCTCAGTTGATAGAGCATTGCGTTAGCAGTGTAAAAGATTGTGGGTTTGATTGCCAGGGAGCACATGTACTGAGAAAATGTACAACTTGAATGCACTGTATTAAATGAACTGTGACTGATGCGATAGACAACTGCTTTGTTCTAATTTACATCTTTTATATTCCCCTAAGTTACTCAATGAACCCATGACCAATTGGGATGTCCCGTTTGTGTTAACAGTGTCACGTATTTATTATGCCAATTGCATTATAAATGGTAGTCTAATATTCGACTAGACTGCCTTGTGCAAGGTAAAGGGGCACCAGCTATTATCAGCGGAGGGTACCAATACATCTTAGCTTACCCTCAGTCTAACATGTTCCAAGCAGCTGGATTATAATACTTTAACCATTTTGAATCTCTGTCTAATTGTAGTCAACAGCCAGGGTTATATATATATATATATATATATATAATATTGATTCACTAATTTATTCATATATCCATTCATTAATTTTTGCTTCTGCGATGAATGAAATATTTTACGACACGGCGCTTTCTCTCACTCGCACCAGCAGAGGCGGTCGTCGAGCTCTGATTGGAAAAGCTGTTCTCATTTGATTGTGTTCGCATCACGAGAATATTATTAACATTTCATGTCTGATCGTCGGACTTCGTGCTCGAGGTGAAGCTAGGCTTGGTTTCTTTGACAGGAGTGAAAGGCGCATGCGCGGTAGGAACACGTGTACAATAAGGAAACGGAGAGATTATAAACATGAATTCAGACGGCAGAGCGGATATATGAAGCTTATCGAGCGAGTTGTCTCTTCAGTCTAGGGAGCTGCAGAAGAGCTGTTAGTTGTCACTAAAGTTCTCATTGATTAGTTTATATTGATCAAGCAGGAATCATGTCAAAGAAATCCAAGATGTTCCTGAGCGGAGTGGTCGAGGGTGAGTTCGCTGAAAAACTCACTTATATGTGATGGGTAATGCGTTTATGTAACGTAGACATGAACGGATATTAATGCTATACAAATATTATCCAATTATACACGGAACACGTGTCAATAGTGTATTACAGTGACATTGCTTCAGATGTGTGTTGTTGTCATTTATGAACATTGTTGAACATCAGTTGTTTTTCTCTGTATGAAGTTATCTTTGTGTTTGGTTTAGGGTTTTATGGAAGACCGTGGACTATGAACCAGAGGCTAGAGCTCTTTAGGAGGCAAATAAACTTTGCTGTGACGACTGATCTCATTTATCATCTTGTGTTATCTGATGTATGTTCTGATATCTATCTCACTCTCCTTCTGCGTGTTTGTTGTGATTTGATTAGGGAGCAGAAATGGGGCTTGAACGCTTATCTATATGGCCCAAAAGACGATCATAAGCACAGAATGTACTGGAGGGATCTTTACTCTCTGGAAGAGGCAGGTGAGTGTTTCATTGTGGCCTGTGAAGCAGTAAAATACTCTCATACTGTCTAGTCTGTATCTTTAGACTAGCTGAAAATTAATTCATTCATTCAGTTACTCCTAAAGGTGGCAAACCATCCTAACATCCTCATTCTGTCTTAAAGATCAGCTCACGACTCTCATCTCTGCTGCTAAGGAGCGTAATATTGAGTTCATCTATGCCATCTCCCCCGGCCTGGACATCACGTTCTCGAACCCCAGAGAGATGACAGCACTGAAGAGAAAACTGAGCCAGGTGCCACAGCACTGAAAGATATAAACAAACTCACATCTGCTATGATTGAACTGATGTCACTGTTCACGCAGGTGTGTGAGATGGGCTGCTGTTCATTCGCGCTGCTCTTTGATGACATTGAGACAGAGATGTGTCCTGCAGATAAAGAAGCCTTCAGCTCATTTGCTGATGCTCAGGTGTCTGTCACCAATGAAGTGTTTCTGCACCTGGAGGAGCCTGAAATCTTCCTCTTCTGCCCCACTGGTACATCCCACTGGTCTCTCTCACCTTCTCTGTGTAAACAGTGTGTGATTCCCTCTGATCTCCTTAGAGGTTTAAACATTCTTCAGACTCAAAGATGGACTCTCATTGGGTTGTTTCTCATGACTTACTGTTGTCTCTTCTCTCTCGTATGTCGTGTGTTTGTCTGGCAGATTATTGTGCTGCGTTCTGCACCCCGAGTGTTCAGCTGTCCACGTATTTAAACACGGTCGGAGAGAAACTTCATCCTGGAATTGACATCCTGTGGACTGGTGACATCACCTGCAACAGACACATCAAATGTCATGAATCGGGAGTCAGTGATTCTCAGATATGATGACATGATACTAGATAAACAGAAACGTGAAAATAAATACAAACAGTTAAAATGCCAAAACGATTTGGCCATAACAAAGTGCTTAATTAGTAATTCTGTAATGACAAACACAAAGTTGATATTTCCACATCAGTATAAACAAACAAAATCTGTCTCATTCTGAGGATTTCAATACTGACGTTTTAAAATCCCTTTTATATATCTATTATTTTAGATTATTAGATTTTATTTCTTTTTCACTCTCTTTGCATAAATTCCTCTCAGGGCCAAAGGTCGTGTCGAATGACATCAGTGTGGAGTCTATAGAGGAGGTGTCTGCTGTTCTTAGGAGGCCTCCAGTGATTTGGGACAATATTCATGCTAATGACTACGACCCACAGAGACTCTTCCTGGGTCCCTACAAGAACCGTCCCTCAGGACTGATCCCTAAACTCAGAGGAGTCCTCACTAACCCCAACTGTGAATTTGAGCCCAATTTTGTTGCAGTTCACACTCTGTCCACCTGGTGTAAATCCACTTCTGAACAGAAAGATGTTTCTATGGGTAAAGTCATTATGAATGTAACTTCATATCTACATTATCATATGAACAGTGGGCACCCTAATCATTTACTGACGGCTGTCTCTCCTCATTTGTCTTTGAAATGATGTCAATGGTTGACAGATGGTGAAGATCAGGGATCAGACTACATCCCCCATGAGGCCTTGCAGGTTGCTCTCACAGAATGGCTGGTTGAGTTTGGCAGAGCGGATCAACCGGATGGTAAAAAAAAAACTTATTTAACGATGCAGCATGTTTCCTGTATCCGTCTCAGACGTACAGTTTGAACCAATGAGATTGCGTGCAAGGCTACCAAGAAACAAAATGTCTGTGAATCACTGGTTCTAACACATGAAGTAAGACATCCTATCATTGCATTCAGACCAAATGAAATGATTGGACAAACATTTAATGGTTCTAGGACTTCAACAGAAGAAATATATTTATATTTAAATTGAGAACATTTACTTGATGGTTGCTATCAGGATGTAAGTGGCTCTTAACAAGAATAATACAAATATTTCTGAAAAAAATATTGAGTCCATAAACTAACCTGACTCAGCCCTGATTGGTTTGTAGGCTCTGGAACCCACAGAAGTCATTTAAAACGAGATGCCTCTGAGGAGGAACCCATGCAGACAGATTATGTTCCTGGGCCCAAAGAAAACCCACTGTACACAGCAGAACCTCTGACACTGCAGGACCTTACGCTGCTGTCTGATCTCTTCTACCTCCCATATGAACACGGTCCGACCGCCGTCACCATGCTGCAGGAACTGCACTGGCTCCGCAGCAACAGTGATGCAGCCATGATTGGCGCTGTCACGACTGACAGTGAAAGGGTTTGTACTCTTTGAATATAATCGGTCTCACTACCAACACAATAGTTCTCTGAATGAGCTGTTTTCTCACTGTTGGGACAAGAGCAGGTCATGTTTCCACCATCACAACTCAATTTCTTCTGTCACACAAACTGCAGACTGAACTCAAAATGAGCAGTTCTGCTCAGCAGAAGATTTGACGTATTTGGGCTGAGAAGAATGTACAGCATCAGCAACCAAGGACACAAGAAACTGTAAAAGTGTAATTATTTGGATGAAAGCATGTGGATGTTGTAGGATCTTCTGCTCTGTCTGGTGTTCTTCTCATGCAGGGTACAGAATGGCAAGAAAGAGCAGAGAAGTTTGACAACATGTGTGCTGCTGTTGTCCAGATGTTCAACAGACTGTCAAACGTTCCCAACAGAACGATCCTGTATGACCTCTACAACTACATCTGTGACATCAAGAGTGGAGTTTCTCTGGCCAGAGCGTTCGTCAAAACACTGGGTACATGTCTCTGTGATTCACTGATTCACTCATCCATAACTGTGACCACAGAAAGTTCAGTTCTATATCTATAAATAAAAATGTGTTTTAGGAGGCCGGACCCCTCACCCATGTATGATAATAAATGATGATCCAGAGCCGTGGGGCTTCAGAGGGGGGCTTTCTGGAGAATTCCAGGTACTGTAATATATGACTGCATGACCTCTGAAACACTGATCTGTCAGACCTGCAGCTCCTGATGACGGTTCTGTTTCTCATGTGTTCTTTAGAGGATGTTGCCATGTCACGGTAACAGAGATCTGTTCCGCAGTCCTGCGACACACGTGTACACCATCCGCCCCTTTACTGCTAACGATCAGGTGCTGCTTCACACACAGCTGTCTCCTAAACTCACAACGGCACATATGTCATGGAAACCTTAATAACACTGTGTGTGTGTGTGTGTGTGTTTCAGGTGGAGCTAATGAAGCTTCTTAAAGAGATGAATACAGAGATACAGCAGAACATGCAGCTGATTGGTGACAAGTAAGAACTGTGATGATCTTTACTCTGGTGATTATACCATACATGGGGGCGTGTTCAAGCCTGCTGCAGGAGGGTCAGCGTACCGCCGAGTTTAGAGTTTACATCTGAACCAGATTATCAGGGTTTTAATAGCAGATAAAAAAATTCTGGGCAGGTGTGTTGAGGCAAGTTGGAGCTGAACTCTGCAGGACACCGCCCCTTCAGCAGCAGGATTGGACAGCCCCGTTATAGGATTGGGCGTCCCTGTATTTTAACACTGAGAAAATATATAAATATAAATATATATTTCTGCTTCTAGTTAGTTTTGGTCTCATCAGAGGAATCGTGATATTTGAGATAAAACCGATAAAAGCAGTTTTGGTCTTGATGTTTCCTGCGTGTGGAGTGTTTACTTGTCACTAAAGGTCAAAGCTCTGCTCCTCTCACAGGCTGGTTAAGGGTCATGTCCCCTCCACCCACAGTCTGATTCTGGAGGAGGCGTCTGGGCTCTGTGGTTATGTGTTTGCCCTCACTGATGCTAAGGCTGCCATGACTAAATCTGAGGTGAATACGAATGAGGTTTATTCTCATATATAATGATGTAAAGATTTCTAACTGTAGTTTCATTGATTAAAAACTACTGCAGATGGGCTGATTTGATAGATGTTTGTGTCTGGTTCCTTCCTCAAGTATCCAGAAACAATGCTGTGTGATTTTCCATCAGTCATGACTGTTAAGATCCACCCAAAAGCTCACGACCTTACAGTGGTGAAGCGTCTGATTGGACAAGTGATTTCATCACTGAGAGAGAGTGGTGAGTTTAACAACACACACAACCAAACAGAACAATTTGACAGATATTTTGGTTTCTATTAAAGGTTTTGAGATGAAGTAGTGCAGGAGCTGTTTATCTGTTCCCCTTTAACACCTGCTGTGTGTCTGCTGTCCTCCTAAATGGCTTTCACAGGCTCTAAAGGAGTTTTCATTGAGGTCAGAACCAGTGACACAAGAATGTTGGACTTCCTTAAGACACTGAACTTATTCCAGGTGCTCAAAGTCGAAGGGCTTCCCAAAAACCTGGTCGTCATGGGAACTAAACTATGACATAATCAAAGCTCCTAAAATCGGCAGGATATCTAGCCCACACTTCCACATTAAAACCTCTAATTACCAAAATAGTTTCATTGTTGATTTAAAATGTATTTGGAGATATATTTAGGGGTGATGACCCCTATTGTTTTTCTTACCTTTCTTCTTTCTTGCGTCTATGGCAGACTGTTGAGATTTATGATCATAACGTTTCACTTAAATCTTAGCAACAAATGTCTTGTTGTTTTCATTAAAAACTTACTACCGTTCTTTTATACCGTGTCTATGAATTGTTCAGAGAGCTCTGAAAAACAGATAGCAGGCTGTATCTTGGCAATGCTTTGGTGTATTAACAGGAAACTTGGTATGTGTCATCACCAGCTTGACCCTAAGGTAGCATGCACGGGTTCATCACATCGTCACCGTCTGGTCAAGATGTATAAAAACAGATTTTTTCCTTAAAACTTTTGAAAACATTGGATTTTGGATTTTATCGTAAAATGCAGTATTCATGAAACGCAATAATGAATTGTTCTCAGACTTTGCATGGTTCATCAGGACCAAGTTCAGAGAGCACATGCAAAGTTTCTGGTCACAATCGTCATGCTAAAAGATATAACAGAATTTATAAAAAATGCTTTTAACTATTAAAAATTCAATATTGTCAGAATGTAACTACATTCTTTACATTCTTTGATTCAGGCCGAGTCCCCGCAACCATATTTGTTATAATGAACCCTAACACTACTTCCTGTCGGCCATTTTGAATTACTTAGATAATGTACATTTTCGAGCTCCTACAGCTTTTGTCTGATTACAACTAAAAGTCATGGAGTTTGTGTTGATTGCTTGAATAATTCTCCTATGCTATTTGTCAACAAATTCAACGGTGAATTTTTTTAGGCTTTGTCTTTGTAAAACTTCAGCCAGTGGTTATAAATCATTTAATGGTGTTGTGATGGGTTTTACCTATTTCAGCTGCTTGTGGTTGATTCAGTTGTTACATTTGTAACATTGTTATTAAAACATGAATTAACTGTTGTCTTGAATAAATATAAATTAAAAACATCTTGCTTGAATACTACATCATTATTTGCATTTTTCTTTTAATGTCTGAGACATACAGTATAATCTTTTAATTCATGCCAGAAATCAAATATATAAAATTATCCAGTGTTGTTCATACACTGAAACCAGACACCAAATACTCAAATATGTTTTGTACTTTATTAAAAATAGAAAAGACGGTAACTGCATTTTTTCAATGCACTGGTTTTCTGTGTTCCGTTAGAGATGAACTCTGTTATTGATTTAGTTCCATGACATTTTGACAATTCCATGACAATCTCCTTTTACACACTGCACACAATATTTTGTCCATGAACATATACTGGCCATTATTTAACTCTTTTCCTTTTGCCCATGGTATCATGGGTAACTGGTGTCCAGGTCTGACCACTGGAGAACAGCAACAACAAATCCAGAGAGGCAAAAAACAAGTTGAAACTTGATCTGATCATCTGACAGTGTGTGAGATGGCAGCTGCACTGAGCACATGTTTACACGACTGATCATGTCCAGCGTCTGTCTATATAAAATCCACACCCTCGTATTTGATGTCTCCGGTTTTAGTATCAGGCAGCACCCCTGATTTGAGCACCAGTATGATCTGATTTTCCGTGTCTGGGATGAATTGAGCCAGGCGTAGATCTGAAGTCAGACGAGCACCTCAGCAGCAGGTTTGTGCTCCGTAGCAGCGGGGGAGAAAGAACCATCCATGCTGGAGTGAAAGTCAAAGGTCACACACATAATTCTAATAGTACTGAACTGTAAATATTAACATTTCTTCCTGGGAGTCCCAGCATTAATAGTTTTACATAAAACAATGTAATAGATACATAGAATATGAGACACTAAACAAACACAACGTTTCATCCTGCACTCACATCATTTAAAACAAGCACACATTTCCTTCAGGGTTTAAATGTTTAAAGACGGGACTGAATAGATACTGTGCGATGTTGTACACCAGCATTTCTTTCTGTAACATGTATCAAATAAGCACAAACCGGTCTCATAACCATCTCGTGTGAAAAATCACTTCATTCATGTATAACAGAGAAATAACTTTGATTTGTGAAGACACATCTGTGCTCATGTTCCAGTCCACTGCTGGTCAAACTTACACGAGACCTTTGAACAGTGGACGAACATACAAACCTGAACACATGACACTAAAGTCACATGTAACATGTGCAGTGTGTGTTCACTTCTCACTGCATGGGTTAAGTGCAGAGGTCACATTTTAAGTTTTTTATTTTTATTGGCAATGTGCATGAACGAATAACAACATTATTAGCCGATAGTAGAAGTTACACCTTTTGTTTTGTAATGTATATTTTGATTGTTCCATATGAAACAAAGAAAACATATTCTTGTGTGTATGTTCCGTACAGTCACTTTCACTCTCCCGCCTGCTTCTGCGGAACACACTTTGGGCTCCAGAATTCTGACCTGTGACGTCAGGGCCGGTGCCTTAAGTAGTTCAGTGCGCAGAAGCGGCGTTCTTCATTCTCATTGGTCCGTCGACTGACGCCATAACACAGCTGTAATAAATAGACAAACTGGCGGGACATTCAAAGTGTCACTGTGCAGCAGAACTGAGCGTGAGGAAACAGATAGAAATGGATTGTTTAAATGTGGCCAAAGTTTTACCAAATTCCCCACGGAAAGCCAGAGGACAAATACAGGCGAGTGAATGTATAACTTTAATAACCGTTTAATGTAATGATGTGACTTCAGTCATTATGTACAAGTTTTAATGTAATAAAAAAACATGTAATGAAAGCACAAATGCGTCGCTTCTGTTGTTCTCGTGGCATTTATAAGCTTTGTGTGAATGTTTTATAAAAGTGTAGCTATTTGTTTCTCTTTGTTCTTAGGTTATTTTCGGACCGATGTTTTCCGGAAAAAGGTGAGGATTATTAAATAGAAAATGCATATCTTTAAGTCAAGTTAACTTCTAAAAAAGTATTGTCAAATCCGCGTTTGGTTTAATGGAGGGCAGCTGCCTGGCGCGCAAAAGAATGAGACGCAATTACATGACACGTGATTTAAATCATGTAACAAATCATGTCTGAACACTTATCTGATATAACTGATTTATCACAGTCCCAGAGACTTAAATGTGTTGTTGGTTTTCATTTTCAACTTATGAAAATCCCTTAATTCCGAGATGAACTTGTTTCTGGAGTGTCACTCTGATAAAACTTACCTGCCTGTAGCCTTCTAGTAATCCTGATTATCTGCTTCAGGTGGGTTTTATCATGGAACTAAACTCTCCAGAACTGCTTCGGTTGGTCCAGTGTGGAGTATTTGAAATTATACTCCTGTCATTCTAGAACTGTTTTAGTAATGTTGTTTTGTGGTTTGTCTGAAGAAATAATTGAAAAACACTAACTCGAAGACCCCAGTAGCGTTTAGTCATTCCTCATAACCAGGATTTGTCGTTTAGTCATTCCTCATAACCAGGAATTATTGTTTTTTTTTTAAGAGTGTTTGTTTTCTGTCTGCAGCACTGAACTGATGCGGCGTGTCCGTCGTTTCCAGGTGGCTCAATATTCCTGTTTGCTCATTAAATATGCCAAAGACACGCGATACTCACAAACAGGAATGGCTACACACGACATGTAAGATTCATTTTATAAAATGAGAGTTTTTAAAGTGTCATTTTCTGATGGTTCTGTTATGTGTTGTAGGAGCTTGATGAAAGCGGTGCCCGCGAACTGTCTGAGTGACATCAGGCCCCTGGCACTCCAGACCTGCGTCATCGGCATCGATGAGGGACAGTTTGTATGTGTCTGTTTCAGCCATGTTTCAGTCATGATCTGCTGTTCTGGTATGTTGTGTTTAATATCTCTGCTTTCGTGCTCTGCAGTTTCCAGACACAGTGGAATTCTGTGAGGACATGGCCAACATGGGGAAAACCGTCATCGTAGCTGCACTCGATGGAACCTTCCAGAGAAAAGTACAAACACGATGAGTTTCCTACTGATGAGCTGAAGATTATTACAACCAACTGCTTATGCAAAACTGACTGTTTGGTTTCTAAAGGTCTCATAATTCAAAATATTGTGGTTGACATACCACAATATTTTCATTGTAAGCATCGGGGTATGATATAAAGAATCATCGCCCCGTCGGGGTCATCAGACAAGCAGTATTCACTATGCAATGTTGATGAACATTGACCTCTTGTCTTTCTGCAGCCTTTTGGTAACATTCTGAATCTGGTGCCGTTAGCTGAGAGTGTGGTCAAATTAAATGCTGTCTGCATGGAGTGTTTTAAAGAAGCTGCTTATACCAAACGGCTCGGAGCAGAGAAGGAGGTGAGAACTACAACACCTGTGATGCTGAAGGTGTTAAGAGACTCACTGGGTCTTGAGCAGTGTGACATCATGATGCTGTTTTCTGCAGGTGGAGGTGATCGGGGGGGCTGATAAGTATCACGCTGTGTGTCGGGGGTGTTATGGAGGTCTGGTGCGCGGGAAGGAGAACTGTGATCCTCAGAGAGAAGAGACGCCGCCACACCCAACAGGAAAGCAGCTGGAGCACAGCGCGCCACGGAAACTCTTCACCTCCCTTCACCTCTGAAGATCCTCACGAGTACTGAAGTACAGCATCACTGGAGCTGTATAGATG